>CM031235.1:1553366-1605107 GCA_018340775.1 Taxus wallichiana var. yunnanensis
TTCGGATGTTACGGGAGAGATTGGCGGATCGGTGGGGCGTGCGTAGCCGTGGTACCCTGATGAATCGTGAGGGTTTAAGTAAATGTTATAGAGGTATAAAAATAAAGATGTCGACACTGCGTGTCGATGATAGAGAAAGATGTATTTGTTTAACATCTAAATAAAACTGAATATGTATGTTGATTTGAGTTATGATAATAATAAGAATGTTTGTGTTTTGATTTTCGGTGTTTTGAAAAAGGATAAAGAGGAATGTGATGAAATAGAAAAAAATATAATGATAGGTTATGGTAGGGGATGGTCGAGCTAACCTTGGGAGACCCCATGTCTCAAAGTGCTGCCTACATAGCCCATTGCACAAAGCAGGGGCCTCGGGCCAGATGTAGTTCTCCTTAGGATCGGGGAGAGGCGAATCGAGGCAATTTAGTACGGTTTAGGCAATTGGTTGGTTGGTAAAAATATTAAGATTGGTAAAGGTAAGGTTGATGGTGTTGGTAATGAATTGGTGATGTTGTAAAAGATATAAGGGAAGTGAAAGTTAGCCTACCCAAGTAGAAGGGAACCATGTCCTGATTAAGGTCAACACACAATCCTAGATGCGAGGCAAAGCAGAAAGAGTGCTCCGTAGGTGAAAAGAGCTAAACAAACCACACAACGTAGAACGAGCTTGGAGCCCTAGGTACCGTGCATAGACGAGAAGTCAATAGGTGAAAAGAGTTGTGTGATCACAATATATCGAGCGTACATTACGTCCCTTGAGTTGAAACAAATGGTGAGGTGAGGTGGATGGTATAGCTGAGGTGCAGAGAACTTATTACAAAGTGAGTGTTCTGACGAAAGAGAACCTACCCTAAATAGACAAGTCCATGACTCAAAAGTCCTTTTGAATGAGGCTTTTATTTTATTGAATGTAGGCGATCGATGCGGGAAGTCTCTGAGGGATATTGATTGTATTATTCTTGAGGTCTTCACGAAGGCGATCGATGTGAGAAGCTTACTGCTGAAAGGCGGCCATGTATAGTTTGTCCTTCGAGGAGCGATCTATTTATAGTAGCGAGATATGATTTTAGTGCATATTGTCCTTGAGGAGAGCGATCTATAGAGAATAGCAGCGAATAATTTGGCATATAAATTGTCCTTCGAGGAGCGATCTATATTTAATTTAGATGACTAGATGTTCTTTTTAGCGTGAAGCATCTAGTTTAGTAGGAAGTTTGACTCAAGAAAATCCCATAAGAATACGGCTTATTTTAATACGTTGAAGTCATGGACTAGACTAAAAAGGGGAAGGCATCGTTAAGGGGAGGTGAGAGGTGAGCTTGATTTTATTTTGAGATGTAGGAAACAAGTGCATGTGGTGGTATGGGAGCTCAAGGGATGAGCGGTAGGCGGATAAGTGATATAACACTAATTTCAACAATAGAATGGTCGAAGATGTAAGGCATTAAGGGCTCGAGCTCAAGTTTACCATTAAGCGAAGCTAAGCGATAAGTACGAGATCCATAGGTGTGAGTGATTATATAAGGCCCAATCGATTGGGAGCAAATTTTCCACGTTTGCTCTTTTCTAGTTTGGTTACATGTTGATTCTCTTTGAGGACAAGATCACCAACCTTAAAGGTACGCTCATGAAGTCGCTTATCATAAGCACGTTTAATGCGTTTTTGATAGATTTGAAGGTGATCAAGAGCTGTAAGACGGCGTTCGTCAAGAAGCTCCAATTGGGCTAACCGCTCTTGGCGGAAATCATCGTTGGTGAGAATATCCTGAAGAGATATTCTAAGGGAGGGTATTTGTATTTCGAGAGGTAAAAACAGCCTCGATCATAGTATACGAAAAGAAAAGGTGTGGCATTAGTGGAGGTACGAATACTAGTGCGATAAGCCCAAAGGGCAAAGGGGATGTGATCGTGCCAATTTCTTCCGGATTCATTGACAACTTTCATGAGGATTTTGGTTAGTGTTTTATTAGAAGATTCAGCCTGACCATTGGCCTGTGGATAGTAAGGTGATGAGAAACTAAGTTTGATACCAAAGTTGTCACAAAGGTCTTGTAACAACTTGTTTTTAAAAGATTTACCATTATCTGTTATTAGGCGATGAGGAATACCAAAACGACAGATAATGTGATGGTTAATGAATTCGACAATTTTTTCTTTTTTGATTGAAATGAGTGGAATAGCCTCCACCCATTTTGTGTAATATTCGGTCGCTGTGATTATCCAACGGTGACGTTGTGAAGAGGTCGGGTGAATCTCACCAATAAGGTCTAAACCCCATTGTGAGAAGGGCCAAAGATCTCGGCGACTGGAGGCGGGTGGCTAGGAGTATGTTGAAGGTTGGCATGTTCTTGACACATAACACAACGCTTAACATATTAAGTAGCGATCGTTATTGAGTAGGCCAATAATAACCAAGGCGAAGGATTCGTTTGGCCACGCAGCAAGCCATTAAAATGTCCACCACAAATACCGTCATGGACTGTTGGATGGTATGAGTGGCCTCCGCGCCGATTAGGCAATGAAGGAGGATGCCATCAAAGCCACGTTTATAGAGAGTCCCCCATGACAACATAATGCGAAACACTTTTAAGAAAAGCACGTTTGCCGTTACTAGTAAGGTCAGGTGGGAGGACAGAGATTGTAAGGTAGTCGTGAAATTGGTGGTACCAGGTATCCTGCGAACTAGTAGACACATATTTATCGTCAAACTACCGGGTTGAATAGGATGGGACAAAAAAGTTGTTGGACCACGGCGAATAATTGAGTCGGTTGGTGCGGCGGGAATTTGCGAGGCTAAGCAAGCCATAGTGTCCACAAATTTGTTAGTGGAGCGTGGAATGGTTTGTATAGAATAGTGAGTAAATAAGGCTAGAAGTGAATCCACGTAGTGTTTGTATTTTTGAAGTTCCTCATTTTTGCATTGGTAGACGCCCATAACTTGATTGACTACCCGATTGAGAGTCGCCAAAAATGTTGATAGATTTGATGCCTAAGTGTAGCGACTTGGAGACCAGAGCAAGGGCCTCGTATTCCATTGTATTATTAGTGCAAGGGAAATCAAGCCGAAATGAAAGAGGCATAGGTTCAGCGTCGAGAGGAATGAGAACAACGCCGGCTCCTCCGCCGCGCTGGCATTTAGATCCATCGAAGAAGAGGGTCATTTGATACAGCTCTTCCCGGAGTGAAAGAGTGGCGATGAGTTCGTCGGGAAGGTAAAATTGGTAAATTGTTCCCCGGGTAAAGGGGCCTCCATGAAGTTGGTGCAAGAGTTTGTCCTTTGATTGACTTACATTTATGCGAATTCAAGGTCAAGGTCAGCGAGGAGCATAAGCCATCGAGCGATACGTTGGTTTAGATGCGGTTTGGCGTACATATAATGAATGGGGTCTGTGTTGGTGATGACAAAAGTTTTGTGATTCAGGAGGTAATGTCGGAGTTTGGTGGCTACAAATGATAGGGCAAGGCACAATTTTTCTACATGTGTATACCTAGTCTCATAATCCACGAAAGTACGACTTATATAATAAACGGCTTGTTCTCGTCGTGCGAATCCGATGTGCGAGCATAGCACCTATAGCATGGTCAGTGGCGGAAAGATAAAGGTAGAAAGGGCGGTCGTCCTGGGGTGGGATAAGCACGGGTGGCTGCAAGAGATAGGATTTGAGAGCTTCGAAGGCTTGGTGACACTCCTCACTCCATTGAAAGGCAATGTCCTTTTTAAGAAGGTGATGAAAAGGTTGACACCGATCCGAGAGTTGGGAGATGAAACGTCGGATAGATTGGAGCTTACCTTGTAAACTACGCAATTGTTTGAGATTTTTGGGTGGGGGCATTTCTAGGATAGCTTTGACTTTAGATGGATCGACCTCAATGCCACGCAAAGAGACGATAAAGCCAAGAAGTTTTCCCGAAAGAACACCAAAGACACATTTCTTTGGTTGAAGGCGGACAGAATATTGTAACAGTGATCAAAAATAATGGTTAAAACATCGAGATGTTCACTACGATGTTTAGACTTGCCGAGAAGATCATCGACATAATCTTCAAGGATAGTGTGCATAATGTCATGAAAAATGTAGGTCATAGCCGATAGGTAGCACCCAGCATTCTTAAGGCCAAATGGCATGACACGATAACGAAGGTTCCCGAGGAGTTATGAAGGCGGTTTTGTGTTGATCGGCGAGGACCAAAATTTGGTTGTATCTGAAAAGCCATCCATGAGAGAGAGCATCTCATGACCTGCGATTAGATCAACAAGTTGGTCAATGCTAGGTAAGGGAAGTCATCCTTAGGGCAAGCGAGGTTAAGATCCGGAAATCATGTGCATATCAGAAGTCCCCTGTCGCTTTAGTAGCAGTGCGATGTTAGAAATCCATTGAGGATAGTCATAGGCAAGATGAAGGAAACAGAAAGGAGTCGTTGGAGCTCCTCTTTGACCAAGAGAGCAATGCGTGGATGCATTTTCTCAATTTACATTTGGTTGGTTTGGAATCGGGGTTTAGGGTGATGTTATGGACCAGCGATGGTAGGATCAATTCTGGCATGTCGGCGTAAGACCATGCAAAGCTTGGTTGCGAGCACGGAGAAAGGTAGTAAAGGCGGCTTGTTCTGATGTGTTAAGGGATTGTCCAATCTTCACAATGTGAGGATCCTCCTCCGTGTGGATGTTGATTTCTATAGTAGATTCGTTCAGCATGGTTTGGGTTTCAGATGGTAAGGCTCGTTGAATATAAGAATCATCCGCGCCAAGGTAAGTGAGGATGGAGTCATCATCCTGGCATTCAACAACATTAATCAAAGGCGAATCCTCTTCGATCATGTCTGGATACAGAAGGGGAAGAGAAGATGGGTCCTCATTATCGCGTTGATAAGTGAGAGGACCTATGAAGATAGCATTTATGAAAAAAAAAAAAAAAAGTTAGGAGGGATGGATTCGAGTCTATAGATTACGTGGGTGATGATGGCAAAGTGGGTGATGATGGTTTGGTAGGGCGGCGTCTTCTTCTTCGAGATACGGTGACGGGAGGTGTCTCTGTGTAGGTGTTTAGGGAAAACCGCGAGACCACTGCGATCATTATGTTTACGGGTAGTCACGGGAATGAGTGTATGTCGGCCTTGTTCGTAAAGGCCAAAACCAAAGCCTTTCCACGCATAGCGAGTCAAGAAGGTGAGGGCGAAACCGACGATTTGTCAAGTATTGAAAATCGGATTGGAAGGAACCACACCAAGAGGAGGTTCGGGGTAATGGAGGATGCGTCAACACCCCATCGTTAGGTTAGTGCGGCGATGGGGTGGTCCGTAAGAGATTACCTCCCCCACGCGACGGTCGTAGGTGGGATGTGCATGTAATTGTCCGTACTCCTGCGGGGTAGGGAAAGAACTAACGTTATATAGGCGGTACTCCCCCAGCGTAAGGCGCTGAAAAACATCTACTAAGGGGTCGGAGGTTGGAATGTTAGCTGCGGGAAGGGAAGTGGTTTTTGCGATGGTGGTTTCATCAGTTGAAGGCGTAGGCGCGGTTGAGGTGGATGGTTGAGGTACATTTGAAGAGGATGGTTGGGTTGAATGTATGGGTGTCTTGATTGGTATAAGCACATCGTTAGGGCGGTATAACATATTGCAGGTTTTAAAGGGGGGAGGGTCAGCTTTTACGGTGTAGGACTTCCCCTCGTACTCAAATTTTATGCATCATGTAATGTTGAGGAACGCATCCCATGGCTCGGATCGAGGGCGACCCAATGATATATTATATTGGAACTCTCCCTCAAGACATAGAAGAGTTCGGGTAAAGTACGTGGTCTACCCGAATGTTGAGGATCACGGTGCCTAAGGTAGAAGTAATAGCGTCATTGAATGACCGCAACATGATGGGGTTGGCACACATGCGACTAGAAGGGATATTCATTTGTTGGAAGGCTTTTGAAGAGATGATGTTTAGGCTAGCACCCCGTCAATCATAACACGCGTGCCGAATGTCCGGATGTAAGGCGAGATGAAAAGAAGCGAGGTCGGGATCTTACATGTACCAAAGTCAACAATTTCATCTTCGAGAAAACCAGCTGCACGACTTGTTGTACGAGAGACGAAGTGGTTGGGGCGGTGGGTTGTTTGGTGAGAGAAGCAACGTGATTGGGTGTTAGAATGGAGCGGC
Organism: Taxus wallichiana var. yunnanensis; assembly: GCA_018340775.1. NCBI lineage: Eukaryota > Viridiplantae > Streptophyta > Pinopsida > Cupressales > Taxaceae > Taxus > Taxus wallichiana. The sequence goes on from CM031235.1 coordinate 1,559,518, forward strand.
AGGCAGGGTTTCATTAGGTAAAACCTCTATCCCTTGAAGGATCTCAACGAGAGCTTGTCGATGAGATTCAGAAGTCTGAATGAGATCATACAGTGTCATTTTTACGGGCGATTGGTGAAGCTGTTTAATCATATTTCGGTGAGCAATGCCATTAGAGACGGGATAGGCGGGTCCGCGAATGACCACTTTAGGTGGTGGTGCAATCGGGATGTTTGACGGAGAAAGAGATGCCGCAGGTGTGTTTTCTTTTGCTTTCCCATTGTTTTTACGCCTCGAGTGGCGACACTAATCATATTAATCTCGTAGACTGAGATAAGGAAGATGGTTGGGATAACTCATGGTCTTGAGGTGGGGTTGTAATAATGATAGATCTTGGTGAGGCGGGGGACGGATGGTATAGGAGAGGAATGGAAACTAAAGGTCTCTCCCTTCGTAAGTTGTCTTTCTTAATCTTTCTATCCGGGAGAGGTGGTGACGAAGGATGGTTTTAGAGCTTTGCATCCCTCCACATCATGTCCTGGTGTGCGGTGATAAGCGCAGATTTTAGACTCATCGTAACCCATAGGTCGGGGTTTAGACGGGTCATAAGGTCTAAGTGGAGGTAGGGAAATGGTCGCATTCTCCACCAACATAGCAAGGATTTTGGCGTAAGATCCTTTGAGTGGGTCAAAATCGGAAGAGGATGAGGGTATTGGTTGTGCGGGTTTTGGTAATGTTTGGGCGTGGTTGGTTCGCACGGGTGGTGGTTTAGCCGAGGGGTGTTGATACGTGGTTTTCACTAAACGTGATTTCTTTGGCGCAGAAGCTATGTTGGATGATGAGGCCGCAGATGATGTGGTATCAGAAAACAACCACGGGGAAATAGGAGTGACCGAAAACAAATCTTTTGATGATGGAATTTGTTTAGGGTTGATAGGTGGACAGGATACGCGGAGTGACGGTGTTGCTATACCCTGGAATTTCTGTATGGGTGCGGAAGGCGTAGGTTGTTTTGAAGAAAACGCAGGAGGTATGATATATTGATGTAAGGTAGAGGGATGGGGTCCCAATATGGAAGGTAGGTATGACGATGATGGTTTTGATTGTGATAGGGGCACGGATTGAGTTTGTCTCTAGGTGGCGGGACGGATTTATTTTGGATAGATCGAGTCGCTTAGGCGGGTGCGTTAGGCCCAGGCATTGGTGAGGTCCCAAGCGTAGGGGAAGATCTGGTTAAGTTGATAGAAGTGGACGGGGCATTTGGTAGAGGTGAGGGGGTGAAGGTGAGAGCAGGGGCATTTTAAGCACGTAAACACTTGGGTATATGGTGGAGACATCGGGATCGAGTCATTTGCATTTGAGTAGAAAAAGGGGTACTCAAGCGTTCCCATAGGGCTGTCATCTTACGTGGAATGACGGTCCTCACGTGTGAATATGAACTTTTATGCGGAAGAAAGGCGGGTTGTGATTCCAGTCCAGCTTTGTGGGTGTGACACGGGAGGTAGATGAGACCTTTGTATCAATAGATGTTAAGAGGTCAACCGGTCGTTGAAAAGATTTAGGCGATGAGGGACTAATAGGTAGGAGGGCGTGTTTGAGGGGATCTGTCATGTTTAAAGAATGTGGTGATGTCAGTGTAAGAGATTTCTCGTCTAAGGATGTCAAAAGGAGTGGCGAGCCTTCCTCTTGTGCAGCAAGAGCGGTAGAAGGGGACGTTTGGGAAATAGATAAATTAGATAACATCCGCTCACAGTCTTGTAGGGATGTGGTGTAAGAAGACTCATCGATGAGAAGAGAAGTCCAGGCAGTTAACTCTTTTATGGGTAAAGGAATGATTTCACTTTGGCTTGATGGTGGTGAAGGAGGTTCAGACTCCTGTGTTGGTGGAGAGGCTTGATTCAAAATTTTTTCAATAGAGGCTTTTGGCTGAGAATCGAAGACTGCATGGATCTCATGAACACTCTCCTCGGCTAAGATATCTTGGTTTACGTTACTGTTGGACGAGTGATTCGGGAATGGCTTGTTGAAAATTTTCAGATTTCGGTTAGCAGGGGCGTTAGGATTATCGAGGTTATATCCCTGCGTCGACCATTTCTGCACTATGTTTTTCAACATCTTGCGGTTTTCATGACTATGTCCTTTTACGCGGTGAAAGTTACAAAAGTCATTTTCTTTGTACCGAGGAAGGTATGGCGCGGTGGAATCAGCCCGGAATGAGGTTTAACGAGGAGGTAAGGTAATGGCTCCTGCTTTGAGCAATTTTCCAATATCACACCATATGTTTCTCCCAGGAGTGTAGTTGATGGGTTCGCTTTATACTTATAAGTGGTTTTTGGCGGGGTATTAGACGGTGGTTGGGATTTGACCATCACCGCGTGGACAGCTCCTTTTGATTTAGAAGAAGTGGATGTGTGAGGAGTGGTGGTATTTGGTTTATTGGTAGAATCGGGAGTTCGGAAATTGGGGTTTTGTTCTGCAACATAATTTCTCTCTTCTCTAAGGCTCGAATTTCTAATTTTCGGGCCATGGTAAAACCTCGTCGAATGTGCGGAAAGTTTGAATTTGAAGAGTAGGAGAAATGTGCTTAGCACATGCCCACGTGAAAAGTTCGATAAGTTCGGTTTGGCGAGGCATATGTAAGTTGGTTGATAAGGCGCGCCATCGTCCCACGAAATCTGCGATAGATTCGTCTTGGTTGTCGGATGGCATAAAGGTCGGTGATAGATACTTTCTTGGCAATGTTAATGGAGAAATGATCCAAGAAAGATTGGGCTAGTTGGTTAAAAGAAAGATCGAGTCTTTGGGTTAAAGCAACCTTTGTACCACTCAAAGGCGGGTCTGATAAGGACATGGGAAGGTGCGGAGTAACAAGGCATCATCATGGGCGATCAAATAACAAGCGTGTCTAAATGATCGCAAGTGTTGTTGAGGATCCTCTTTACTGTTAAAACGAGTAAATTTTGGCAACTCCCATTGAGGAGGATATGAATGAAGGGGGACAGAAGGGTGAATGGGCTCCCGACAAACTTGCTCGTATGTCAAGGCGCTACGACTTCCCAAAACAGAAGCCTCCAGGTTTTGCATTTTGTCCATCATTTGTTTGATGAAATCTGTGGTTGGATGAGATGATGGTGCGGTTGTGGTAAACGGAGGCAAGTTGGACCAAGGGCTTCCACTGGACAATGGTGGGGCTAAGTGTTGATAAGGTATGGAGGATGAGTATGTTGGAGCAACAGAATAGGGATGTCCCATATAAGGTGTTGAGGTTACTGGATACGTGTATGGGAATGAAAAGGTAGGCGGAGCTTGAGAAGGAAAGCTCGTGTGAATAGGTGGCGAGAGAGCAAGTCATGAATGGAGTGGTGCGAAAGAGATGAGGTAGGGCGGTTGGTGGTAGCGATACGTGGGGTCCAAGATTAACCAAGGAAAGCTAATCGGGTCGTATGAACCTCTGAAGCTGTCGGATTGGGAGAAGGGGCTAAAGATGCTGGAAGTAAGGCGGTGTTATCAGTAGGAGTGGGGGCTAGATGAGTAGCTATACTAATAGGCATGCCAACAAGGAGCTGACCATCGGGCGTACGGTCAGGGGCATGTGACAAATAGTATTGTACAGCGCTAGGATTGGCATCCAGAAATTTGGCAAAGTCCTTGTCTCCTACAGGAATTTGGGGGATCTCACTGGTGTCCGTAGGGTTCCCTATAGAATGTGAAGGGGGTGATTCGAGGCAAAGACACGGGCGAGGCATGTGAAACCATGGCGGCGGCTTGCTTCAGTGATGACAACCATGGACAAGAACACGCGGGAAAGTTTCAATCTATCGAGAACAAAAACAACCTCGAGAATGATGAATTTGGCAAGTTCTTTGGTTTGTCGAGGGAGGGCTGATGAAAGGCGATGGCTAACCGATATCGGTTTAATAACCGGTGTCGGTCAGAGAGCGAATGCGTCGGTCAGTTAACCGATGCCGGTGTCAAAAGTCTAGGATAAGAAGATATAAAAGGCTGCTAATTTGATTTTTAGCAACGTTGAGTATATTTGTCAACTTATTGATCACGAGAAGACAAAGTATGACGAGAGAAAACAAAATTTGAAAACAAGCAAGATGCACACGCAAATCCAGAGACTAATCCTAGGGTTAATTTTAGTTATCGTGGGCTTATGCCTTTAGACGTAAGATGATGTTAGAATCCTAAACAACAAGACCTAGGGGAAATGTCAAGTTTGTTTTGGCTTATAAGGTTACCTCAATCGGGCGGAGGAATACCGCGGAAAAGGGGGGATGTTTGAGCTGTTGTGTGAATTGTGAAGTGATTCGGTATGTGTTGTGCAGTGAAACTAGGGTTAATTTCCTGTCAATACCGTGGATATCACCCCCACGTGTACGACACATTACTTAATCTATGTTCACTAGAATTGAAGAACAACAGCGGGAATGCAATGCATGTGTTTTAAACCCAAATCGAAAATTATGTTCGATGAAGCAAGAGAGATGACTTTCACTAATGCGAAACTAGGAAAGCAAGACAAATTCTTTACTGAAATATATAACAAAAGCAGACAACAACAAGTATGCTTCCTAAAATGAAAATAAGCAAGAAAAAAAACCCAAAATGGGTCCCAGTGTGTGCCAAAATGTTTCACTCGAATGACTTTAATAGAGTTGCTTCATCCTTTCATTCCTTTTAGAAGCAGAGATGAGGTTAGGGTTAGGAGGAATACTGTTGAATGTCGAGATGGTGTGCGCGTGCCGTAGAGAAAGATCGGGTTGATTGCGGAGAACTCCTTTTTGTCTTGGAAGGACTACTGTAAAATAAGAACACAAGACCACAAGATTTTGATTAAACAATAAATGAGAAGCGCCTTGGGCGGAAATATAAAACTTCCTTTGAAGGTGGTCGGTTCCCTGCTTTAATATGAATTAACACAAAAGCGTAAAATATCAATTAAATTGTTTCGTTGAACTGGGTAGGGGAAAGGCTGGTTTTCTGGTTTTGATCAGAGGAACCGATGGCGATTCTTGATAGCCGATGCGATTCTTGATAGCGATGCGATTGCGATATACCGATCTTAGGTGGGTTCTAGGATCTTCTTAGTAGCTACGGTGTTTTGTAAGGCTGGTTTATGGATGATATTAGGAAATGGGATGATTAGAAGCAAAAGAATAACAGTTAGATGCAATGACACGTTGGGTAGTAGATTCAGAGACGGATTTAGGAGGACCGAAATTCACGAGCATAAGAAATGTTATAACGAGAGGACATGCAAGATGTGACTTACTGGTTTTGACAAAGATGCAAGTTGATCTCCTTGGTTGTAAACACTTCTGGTATTTCCACTTGTCTCTGCTCTGTCAAGTGAAGATCTGGCCTCTGTTTTTCGCTCGCAATGCTCTCTGTTGATCCAGAAATCCTTTGGTGATCTCCAAAAATGAAATTCCGATCCGTTGTTTTGGTTTGGGAGCCCATTTACGAGGAGCCGATGGCGGTTACGTAACAAGCGGCGGTCAGTAGGAACCGGCATCGGTAAGGAAAAAGTAGGCTATTTTTAGTAAAATAGCCCACCTTCCTTGCTTTTCTCCCGAGAGATCAGTTGCGGGCTTGGTCAAGTGGCTAGAAGGTCGGCTTTGGGTGCGAGTAAGGAGGCATTAGTTATGGATGTGAGTCTAGACCAAGTCATGGGTCTTAATTAGGTTAGTTTAGGGTTAGGGCTAGGTCATGATGAGGTGGCAAAGTGAGGTGGCGGGTAAGGTGATGTGGATTTATCAATTATAAGGTAATTAATAAATAATTGTGTAAGGTTTAGGTGATGAGGTTAGATTGCGAGGTGAGAAAAAACCTTGCACTAATGCCTATTATTGCCATCAAACATCGAATATACATAAGTAAAACATGCATACAAAGTTAAGATGCATAAGAAAGTGTGTGGAGTGTAGTTGTACCTGCACATGCTACTCCAACATGGTTGTGATGATCTGTAACAACACCCTGCTTACTTCATCATCCATATAAAAGAAAAACAAAGATTATAGAGGAAGAGTTTAGAAAGACATAATTCCCGAGGGCGGAGCAGGAAGAGTAAGTGGTGAGATTGGTGTGATCACAAAGACAAAGAAAAGTGGAAAATTGGGTGTGGTAGCCGTATTTGCCTCCTCCTTGTAAAAATTTAGGCAATTAGTATTAGCCGTGATAGGAATCTCATAATTTAAGTGAATCTTGTAGAAAGGCCCTATAATCCCAACATCTGAATATATAGCGGCATATGATTCACAATTTTCAAGCATGAATCTCAACAATCTGAAGTCCGTGGATAGTAGGAGCAACATGATGCGTGAGTGGGACAATCAACCAACTTCTTGCACAGGTAATTGTTAGTGTCACACATAGAATTCAAATGTAGACTTGGGTAATTGAGTTCAAAGCAAGACAAAGGAGTGGTTGCGGTTGAAATTGAGGAAATAGTTGGTATTTGAAATAGAGAATATCTTACTCGTGTTAAGACTAAATGTTTGGTGGGAGTGGGGAAGTTTAGATCCACAAGTCCACATGGATGGATTTGATATAATAACATGTGGGTCATGTGCATCGTAGCTGATATTTGCGATGACATATCTATTAGTCAGATCCTTAGTTGATATTTTCTTTGATTGACAATGGATGTAGGAGTTTGGAGTACAACTTGTTATTAGTGTCAATGCAGATGATTCAACTTCAATCAAAGCAACATTAAGCGTAGTACGAATTACTCAACACTTTCCTAACGAAAACTTTAAACAACTTCTACATAAACAATTTTTTGAAGATTCAAGAAATAAGTAACGGAGGAAAAATTAAGCCAGAGCAAGTATTAAAGTGAAATATACATGGAGCTTTGAAGTTCCAAGAAACACTATAACTAAAAACTTCACAAAACAAAAATCCGAAAACAAACCAATTTTTTTTCAAAACAATCCAAAAATATCGAAGCACGATGAAACCATTAAAGACTCGGAGTAGAAAATTCAAGCCTCCAAATCAGTATAGATCCAAATTAGTCGATTAAAAAAACAAATAAATAAGTAAATCTTAAGATATCACAGAGGCAGAAGATCGAATCCTATTTTCACTTTAACAACGAACGCTACCGATTGTAAAAGTATTTCGCCTTTGCGATTGGCAAAAAGGAAAAGAATCAAAAGATCATCAAAATTAAGCTCTAAAATCGAGACCAAGAGGAACAATAAAAATTTAAGCTCCGTATATGACGAAGGGGAACAATCGGGGGGCTCTATTGGGTCTATAGAGAGTTTAACTAGCAATTGCACATGAGTTGCAAATTACGCCGAGATAGGATAACAATTTTAAATTTGTTTGAGTTGTAATTTTTGGTCAAATGTATGTTATCTTCAATTGTTTTAAGTGTGTGATGGGGAGGAGTGAACAATGTAGTATGACTACAACATTCAACAAAAAAACACTTCCTCTTTTTCCTTAATGGATGTCCATACCCTATTGTAAAGCTCTTAGTTTCAGGGCGTGCGAGTAAGCTGACAAAGGTGAGTTGATCGGGTTGAATATTTGTTGGTTACATTTGGTGAAATAATCTCAATGGCTCTTGAGGATGACCATGTCTAAAGCTTCTTAACACCATTTGTCATCAATTAATAAGAAACGTACAAAGGAAGCTACAAAGTTATTGATTATTTATAGTTATTGATGGGAGGAGCAAACAATATAGTACAACTATAACATCCAACCGACAAAGATAGAGAGTGCAAAGTTTAATTACAATGTTGAGTTTGTTAGAGTTGTAATATGTGGTGAAATGTGAGTTACTATGTGTATAATTTCCATACCTCACCACCTAAACCTTACACACTTAATTATTTATTAATTACCATATAATTAATAAATCCACATCTCCACCCCTGCCACCTCACCTTGCCACCTCATCATGACCTAGCCCTAACCCTAAACCAACCTAATTAAGACCTATGACTTGGTCCAGACTCACACCCATGACTCATCACCCCTCACCCGCATCAAAACAAACCTAATAATAACTTGACCAAGCCCACAACTGATCCCTCGGGAGAAAAGGAGGGAAAGATGGCTGTTTTACTAAAAATAGCCACTTTGACCTAACCGACATCGGTTCCTACTCGACCGCCATCGGTTACGTAACCACCATCGGTTCCCTGTTAATGACCTCCCCCAACCAAAAAGAAAGGATCCGGAATTCATTTGGGCAAAGAAAGAGACAAGTGAAGAAAAGAGAAGAGGTTGCAGAGAAGAGCATCGAGCCGAAGACTGCAACTGAGCAACTGGATCACTGTCACCCTCATTCAAGCATTGGAAAAGACTGAGGATAGCTTCATCAGCTCGCTTTCCAATACCGGATCATCCCAACTAAGCCTTACTATCACCACCACATTCCTTGGACCTGTATCTTCATCAGGAACCAGTAAGTATTATCTTGTAGTTCTTTGTTATCATTTTGCTTTAATTCATATTAAATGGGGAACTGACCACCTTCGAAAGGAAGTCTAATATTTCCTGGGCCTAAGGCAGTTCCCTCACTTGTTGTCTAACTAAAATCTAGTGGTCTTGCGTTCTTATTTACAGGTAGTCCTTCCCAGACAAAAAGGAGTTCTTCACAATCGATCTGATCTCTCTACGGTACGCGCACACCTTCCCAACATTCAACAGGTATTCCTCCTAGCCCTAACCCTTATCTGTTTCTCAAGAGAATGAAAGGATAGAAGCAACTCTATTCGGAATAGAAACATTATGTGAAACATTTTGGCACGCCCGGTGGGACCCATTTCAGGTTTCTTTCTTTCTTGCTTGCTTTCATATAGGGAGCATACTTGTTGTTTGTTTCTGCTAAATATTCACAAAATATTTTGTCATTTTGGTAAAAGAATTTGTCTTGCTTTCATATCTTTGCATTTAGTGAAAGTCATCTTCTTTGCTTCATCGAATATCATTTTCGATTTGGGTTTAAAACACGTGCATCACATTCTTGCTTGCTGTTTTTAATTCTAGTGAACGTAGATTAAGTAACAGGTCGTACACGTGGGGGTGATATCCACGGTATTGATGAGAAATTAATCTTACTCTCACTGCACAACACATACCAAATCACATCATAATCAATACAACAGCTCAAACCTCCCCCCTTTCCGCGGTATTCCTCCGCCTGATTGAGGTAGCCTTATGAGCCAAAACAAACTTGACATCTCCCTTAGGTCTTTTGTTTAGGATTGACATCATCTGGCATCTAAGGCATAAGCCCAAAGTGATTAAAACTAATCCTAGGGTTAGTCTATTGATTTGCTTGTGCATCTTGCTTGTTTTTAGTTCTGTTTCTCTGTCATACACTGTTTCAGTGATCACTTCAAGACAGTTTGGTAGGTATATTAAGCATTGTTATCCCCAAACCAGCAGCTTCTTACATCCTCTCTTTGCTTTCACAGTGACCGACACCGGTCCCATACTACCGACATCGGTTAACTGACCGACGCTGGTTACATTTTGACCGACATCGGTTATCTGACCGATATCGGTTACTGTGTTTAACAGTTCTTGACACACCAGCAACCTATCAATTCCAACATTTTGTTGTTGTTTTCATTCGGATTGATTAAATCCCTATTGTGTCCTCTTTTCCATGGTTGTTATCACCGAAAACAAGCAGCAGACCATGGTTTCACATGCCTGTTCCGTGCCTTTGCCTGAGTCACCCCCTTCGCATCCTATGGGGAATCCTACGGATACCAGCAATTTTCCCAAGATCCCTGTAGGAGATAAGGAATTTGCCAAATTTTTGGATGCTAATCCTAGCGCCGTACAATATTATTTGTCTCATACCCCTGACCGTGCACCCGACGGTCAGCTCCTCATTGGTATGCCTATTAGTATCGCCACTCACTTAGCCCCTTCCCCACCTAATAACTCCCTCACCATCTTCATCCTTAGCCCCGTCTCCCAGCTCAGTAGCTTCGGTGGTTCATACTGCACCGATTGGTTTTCCTCTGGTTAATCTGGGACCCCACATATCACTACCATCCACTGCCCCTACCTCATCTCTCTCACAGGTTGCCTCTTTCATCACTTGCTCTCTGCCACCTATACACACGAGCTTTCCCTCACAAGTTCCGCCCACCTTTTCATTTCCACAAATTCATCCGGTGGCCTCAACCTCTTATATAGGACACCCTTATTCGGCTGCCCCAACACATTCATCACCATTATCTTATCAACATTCAATCCCATCATTGTCTAGTAGCGGCTCTTGGACCAATCCTCCTCTGTTTACAATGACAACACCATCATCTAACTTGACCCAATGATTTAATCAAACAGATGATGGACAAGATGCAAAATCTTGAGGCTTCTGTTTCAGGAAGTCGTAACACCCTGACATACGAGCAAGTTTGTCGGGAGCCTATTCACCCTTCTGTCCCCCTTCATACATATCCTCCTCAATGGGAATTACCGAAATTTACTCGCTTTAATAGTAAGGAGGACCCTCAACAACACTTGCGATCGTTCAGACATGCCTGCTATCTGATTGCTCATGACGATGCCTTACTACTCCATACCTTTCCCATGTCCTTATCAGGACCTGCCTTGGAGTGGTACAGTGCTTTAACCCAGCATTCAATCTTCTCCTTTAACTAGTTAGCCCAATCTTTCTTGGATCACTTCTCCATCAATATTGCCAAGAAAGTATCCATTACCGACCTCTATGCCATCCGACAATTTGAAGATGAGTCTATCGCAGATTTCGTTGGACGATGGCGGGGCCTCATCAACCAACTTACTTACGCCTTACCTCAGGCCGAGCTCATCGAACTCTTTACGCGGGCCTGTGCTAAACACATTTCTCCCACCCTCCAAATTCAAACTTTCCGCACCTTTGATGAGGCCTTTACTATGGCTCGGAAACTAGAGATTCGAGCCTTAGAGGAAGAGAAATTGAGGTTACGCAACAAAAGCTCAAATTTCGGACCCAAGACTCTACCACCAAACCCAACACCACCAATTCTCACACATCGGCTGCTTTGAAATCAAAGGGGTCCGTACACGCTGTGACGGTCAAATCTCAAGCACTTTATCTAATACCCAGCCAAAAGCCACCTATAAGTATAAAGCCGAGCCCATCAACTATACTCCCTTGGGAGAAACTTATGGTGTGATCTTAGACAAATTGCTTAAAGCAGGAGCTATCACCTTGCCTCCTGTTAAACCTCACTCCGGGTTTGATTCCACCGCTATTCCTTCTTGGTATAAAGAAAATGACTTCTGTAACTTCCATCGCGTGAAGGGACACAGTCACAAAAACTGCAAGATGTTGAAAAACATAGTGCAGGAAATGGTTGATGCAGGGGATATAACTCTCGATAATCCTAATGCCCCCGCTAATCAAAATTTAAAAATTTTCAACAAACCATTTCCTAACCATGCATCTAACAGTAACACAAATCAAGACACCTCAGCCGAGGAGAAGAGTGTTCATGAAATCCATGCAGTTTTCAACTCCCAACCAAAAGCTTCTATCGAGGAAATTCTGAATCAGGCCTCTTCACTAACGCAGGGATCCGCACCCCCTACACCCCCATCAAGACAAGATGATAACCTTGCCATTCCTTTACCCATAAAGGAATTAACCACCCAGTCCTCTCTTCTCACGAATGAGTCTTCTTACACCACATCCCTGCAAGACTGTGAGCGGATGTTATCTAACTTATCTATTTCCCAAACATCTCCTTCCACCACTCTTACTGTAAAAGAAGGCTCGCCACTTTTTCTATCATCCTTAGAAGAGAAACCTCTCGAACCGACATCACCAAACTCCTTAATCATGATGGATCCCCTCAAACATGCCTTCCTACCTATTAGTTCTTCATCGCCTAAATCTTTTCAGTGACCGGTTGACCTCTTAACACCCATTGATACAACGCCTCATTTACCCCCTGTATCACACCCACAGTGGACCGGAATCACAACCCACCTCTCTTCCATACAAAATTTCTTCTTCACACGTGAAGATTGTCATCCCTCAGAAGATAGATGAGTCCTATGGGAGCGTTTGAGTACACCATGCTCTACTCAAATGCAGATGACCGATCCAGACACCTCTACCATATACCCGAGGTGTTTACAAAAGCTCAAAATGCCTATGTCCTCATCTTCACCCCCCTCATCTCTACCGAATACCTCATCCACCTCTATTAACCTAACCAAACCTTCCCCTACGCTTGGGACTTCACCAATACCCAGCCTAACACACCCACCTAAATGGTTAGATTTATCCAAAAATAAAGCCGTCCATCCACCTAGGAGACAGACCCAATCTCCTCAAGTCCAATCTATGCCTCTGTCACAACTAAAACCCTCGCCATCACACCTACCTTCTATATTGGGACCTCACCCCTCCACCTTGCCTCAATACATCATACCTCCTGCGTTTTCTTTAAAATGACCTGCACCTTCTGCACCCATACAGAGATCCACGGGTGTATCAACACCATCACCCCAAGTATCCTGTCCACCTACCAACCCTAAACAAACTCCATCATCAAAGGATTTGTTTGTTGTCACTCCTCTTTCCCCATGGTTGTTTCCTGCCACCACGTCATCTGTGGCCTCATCATCTAACCAGCTAAACATGACTTCTACGCCAAAGAAGCCACGTTTAGTTAAATCCAATTATCAAAACCCCTTGTCTAAACCACCACCCATACGAACCAACCATACCCAACCATTACCAAAACCCACCCAATCAATAGCCTCATCTTCCTCTGACTTTGACCCACTCAAAGGATCTTACGCCAAGATCCTTGATATGTTGGTGGAGAATGCGACCATTTCCCTACCCCCACTCAGACCCTATGATCCATCTAAACCTCGACCTATAGGTTATGATGAGTCTAAAATCTGCGCTTACCACCGCACACCAGGACATGATGTGGAGGGATGCAAAGCTTTGAAAGCCATCCTTCGTCAGTCACCTATCTCGGATAGAAAGGTTAAGAAAGACAACTTACGAAGGGAGAAACCTTTAGCTTCAATCCCCTCTCCTATACCACCTGTCCCCACCTCACCAAGATCTATCATTATTGCAACCCCACCTCTCGAAGACAATGACTTATCCCTGCCATCTTCCTCCTCTCGTGTTCACGAGATCAACATGATTAGTATTGCTACTCGAGGGCAGAAAAACAATGGGAAAGCTAAAGAAAGCACACCTGCGGCCTCTCTTTCTCCGTCCGCCATCCCGATCGCACCACCACCTAAAGTGGTTATTCGTGGACCTGCCTACCCCATCTCTGATGGAGTTTCCCATCGTACCATGATCAAACAACTTCACCAATCACCTGTAAAAATGACACTGTATGATCTCATTCAAACCTCTGAATCTCATCGACAAGCTCTCATTGAAATCCTTCAAGGGATAGAGGTCCTACCTAATGAAACCTTTCCCGTTGCCTCCATCTTAACACCCAACCATGTTGCTTCTCTCACCAAACAATCTACCACTTTTGTCCCTGTACAGCAAGCCGCTGCTGTCAGTTTCTCGAAGATGAAATTGTCATCTTTGGTGCAGAAGATCCTGACCCCACTCTTTTCATCTCGGCTTACGTCTGGGACATCCGAGTACATCGTGTTATGATTGATGGGGGTGCTAGCCTAAACATCATCTCTTCCAAAGCCTTCCAACAAATGAATATCCCTTCTAGCTGCATGTGTGCCAACCCCACCATGTTGCGTTCATTCAATGATGCTATTACTTCTACTTTAGGCACCGTGATCCTTAACATTCATGTAGGGCCATGTACCTTACCCAAACTCTTCTATGTCCTTGAGGGAGAATTCCAATACAACATGTTGTTAGGCCACCCTTGGATCCGGGCTATGGGATGCGTTCCCTCCACCTTACATAGATGCATAAAATTCGAGTATGAGGGGAAGTCATACACCGTAAAAGCTGACGCTCCCCCCTTCAAAACCTGCAATATGTTATATCACCCTAATGATGTGCTTGTACCAGTCAAGGCACCCATTCATCCAACCCAACCATCTACTTCACCCACACCTCAACCATCCACCTTAGCCACACCTACACCTTCAACCAATGAAACCGCCACCGCAAATACCACTTCCTTCCCCACGGACAACATCCCAACCTCAGATCCCTTGGTAGATGTTTTTCAACGCCTTACGCTGGGGGAGTATCACCTATATAACGTTAGCACTTTCCATACCCCACAGGAGTATGGACAGTTACATGCGCATCCTACCTACGACCGTCGTGTGGGGGAGGTGATCTCCTACGGACCACCTAATTGCCACACCAACCTAACGTATGGGGGTGTCGACGCATCCTCCATTACCCCTGAACCTCCCCTTGGTGTGGTTCCCTTCCAATCTGATTTTCAATATCTAACAAATCGTCGTTTCGCCCTCACCTTCTTGACTCGCTGTGCTTGGAAAGGTTTTGGTTTCGGTCTTTATGAACAAGGCCGACATACAATCATTCCCGTGACTACACGCAAACACAAAGATCGTAGTGGTCTTGGATTTTCTGAAACACTTACACCAAAGAAACCTCGTGTCAGTTGTATCCGGAAGACAACGACATTACCTCTTCTGAACCATCATCACCTATTTTGCCATCTTCACCCACAGAGTCGATAGACCCGGAATCTATCCCTCCTAACTTTTTTTTTTTTAAATGCTATCTTCCTGGGTCCTCTCACTTATCAACGTGATAATGAAGACCCATCTTCTCTTCCCCTTCTGTATCCAGACATGATCGAAGAAGACTCACCTTCAATTAATGTTGTTGAGTGCCAGGATGATGACTCCATCCTCACTTACCTTGGCGCGGATGACTCTTATATTCAACGTGCCTTACCATCTGAAACTCAAACCATGTTGAATGAGTCGACTATAGAAATCAACATCCACACAGAGGATGATCCTCACATTGTGAAGATCGGACAATCTCTTAACGCATCAGAACAAACTGCCTTCACTACCTTCCTCCGTGCCCACAACCAAGCTTTCGCTTGGTCCTACGCTGACATGCCAGGAATCGATCCTGACATTGCTTGTCCATAACATTACTCTGAAACCCGACTCCAAACCAGTTAAACAGAAACTGAGAAAAATGCATCCACGCATTGCCCTCTTGGTCAAAGAAGAGCTTCAACGACTCCTTTCTGTTTCCTTCATCTTACTATTGACTATCCTCAATGGATTTCTAACATCGTACCTATCACTAAAGCGACGGGGGACTTCGGATATGTATGGATTTAGGGACCTTAACCTCGCTTGCCCAAAGGATGACTTCCCCCTACCTAGTATTGATCAACTTGTTGATCTCACTGCTGAACCATGAGATGCTTTCTCTCATGGATGGCTTCTCGGGATACTGATCAAATTTTGGTAGCCCCGTGATCAACATAAAACCACCTTCATTACTCCTTGGGAACCTTACTGCTATCGTGTCATGCCGTTTGGCCTTAAGAATCTTTGGTGCGACCTATCAGTGGGCTATGACTTACATTTTTCATGACATTATGCACACTATCCTTGAGGATTATGTCGATGATCTTCTTGGAAAATCTAAACATCGCAGTGAACATCTCGATGTTTTAACCATTATTTTCGATCACCTGTTACAATACTGTGTTCATCTTCAACCAAAGAAATGTGTCTTTGGTGTCCTTTCGGGAAAACTCCTTGGTTTTATCGTCTCTTTGCGTGGCATTGAGGTTGATCCGGCAAAAGTCAAAGCTATCCTAGAAATGCCCCCACCCACTAACCTCAAACAATTGCGTAGTTTGCAGGGAAAACTCCAATCTATCCGGCGTTTCATCTCACAACTCTCGGATCGATGTCAACCTTTCCATCATCTCCTTAAAAAGGACATTGTCTTTCAATGGAGCGAAGAATGCCACCAAGCCTTTGAGGCTCTTAAAGCTTATCTCTTGCAGCCACCCGTGCTTGTCCCACCTCAGGATGATCACCCTTTCTACCTTTACCTTTACCCTTGCCGACCATGTTGTAGGAGCCATGCTCACATCGTGACTCGAGCATCGAGAACAAGCCGTTTATTACATAAGTACTCTTGTGGATTACGAGACTAGGTATACACACGTAGAAAAGTTGTGCCTAGCCCTATCATTTGTGGCCACCAAACTCGACATTACCTCTGAATCACAAAACTTTTGTCATCACCAACGCTGACCCCATACATTATATATGCGCCAAACCTCATCTAAACCAATGCATCACCCGATGGCTTATGCTCCTCACCGACCTCGACCTTGAGTTTGTACACCAAAAATCGGTCAAAGGACAAACTATCGCGAGACCCAACTCACGGAAGCCCCTTTACAGGGAACAATTTACCAATTTTACTTTCCCTGATGAACTCATCACAACTCTTTCACTCAGTGATGTGTCGTATCCAATGACCCTCTTCTTCGATGGATCTAAATGCCAGCGGTGGAGGGGCAGGCATTGTTCTCATTCCTCTTGATGTTGAACCTATGCCTCTTTCATTCCGGCTCGATTTCCCCTGCACTAATAATACAGTGGAATACGAGGCCCTTGTTTTGGGTCTCCAGGTTGCGTTACACTTAGGTGTAAAGTCTATTAACATTTTCGGTGACTCTCAATTGGTAGTCAATCAAGTTACGGGCATCTACCAATGTAAAAATGAGGAACTTCAAAAGTACAAACATTACGTGGATTCACTTTTGACCTTATTTACTCATTATTCTATCCAAACCATTCCCCGCTCAACTAATAAATTTGTGGATACTATGGCTTGCTTGGCCTCACAAATTCCTGCCTCACCAACTGACTCTGACATATTTGTCTTGGTCCAACAACTCTTTGCCCCATCTTACTCAGTCCCAGGATGTTTGTATGGTAAATAATGTATCTGCTAATTCGCAGGATACCTGGTATCACCAATTTCACGACTACCTTACAACCTCTGTTCTCCCACCTGACCTTACTAGTAATGGTAAACGTGCTTTTCTTAAAAGTGTTTCTCGTTATGTCATCATGGGGGGACTCCTCTATAAATGTGGCTTTGATGGCATCCTCCTTCGATGTCTAACAGTGCGGAGGTCACCTATACCATCCAACAAGTCCATGACGGAATTTGTGGTGGACATTTTAGTGGCCTTACCATGGCCAAGCGGATCCTTCGCCTAGGATATTATTGGCCTACTCTTAATAAAGACTACTGCGAATATGTTAAGCATTGTGTTATGTGTCAACAACATGCCAACCTTCAACATACTCCTAGCCACCCTTTACAGTCATACGAGATCTTTGGCCTTTCTCACATGGGGTTTAGACCTTATTGGTGAGATTCACCCACCTTCGCAACGTCACCATTGGATAATCACAACAACCAAATATTACACTAAATGGGTGGAGGCCATTCCACTCATTTCAACCAAAAAAGAAAAAATCGTAGAGTTCATCAACCATCACATTATCTGTCGTTTTGGTGTTCCTCATCGCCTGATAACAGATAATGGAAAATCTTTCAAAAATAAGTTGTTACAAGACCTTTGTGACAACTTTGGTATCAAACTTAGCTTCTCATCACCTTACTATCCACAAGAAAATGGTCAAGCCGAATCTTCTAACAAAACCCTAACCAAAATTCTCATGAAAGTCGTTAACGATTCTGGAAACAATTGGCCTGATCACATCCCCTTTGCCCTTTGGGCTTATCGTACCAGCATTCGTACCTCCACTAATGCCACACCATTCTCTTTGGTATATGGTACCGAGGTTGTCTTGCCTCTCGAAATACAAATCCCCTCCCTAAGAATATCTCTCCAGGATATTCTCACCAATGATGATTTCCGCCAAGAGCGGTTAGCCCAATTAGAGCTTCTTGATGAGCGTCGTCTTACAGCTCTTGACCACCTTCAAATCTATCAAAAGCACATCAAGCGTGCTTATGATAAGTGAATTCATGAGCGTACCTTTCAGATTGGTGATCTTGTCCTCAAAGAGAATCAACATGTGACCAAACTAGAAAAGAAAAACGTGGAAAATTTGCTCCTAATTGGATTGGGCCTTACATTATCACTCACACTTACGGATCAGGCACTTACCATTTAGCTTCGCTTAATGGTAAACCTGAGCCTGAACCCCTTAATGCCTTGCATCTCTGACCATTCTATTGTTGAATTTAGTGTTACATCACTTCTTATCTACCTTGCGCTCATCCCTTGAGCTCATTTACCACCTCATACACCTTTTTTTCATGCATCTCAAAGTAGAATCAACCTCACGTGGTTTGATCATCACCTCCTCTTAAAGATGCCTTCTCCTTTTTAGTCTGGTCCATGACTTAAAAGTATCAAAATAACAAGTTCTCAATTATACAATTATGGGATATTCTTGAGTCAAACTTCCTGCAAAACTAGATGCTTCATGTCAAACAGACATCTAGACCTCTAAGTTATACATAGACTGCTCCCTCGAAGGACAGCTATGTGCAAAGCCACATCTGCTATTATAAACTAGACTTGCTCCCTCGAAGGACAGCTATGTGCAAAAGCCACATCTGCTACTATAAATAGACTGCTCCCTTGAAGGACAGCTATACAAAGTCAGCCTCTATCAGAAGCTTCTCGCATTGATCAGCTTTGTGAAGACCTCAAGAACAACAAAATGCATATCCCATATAGACTTCCCACATCGATCAGTCTATATCCAGAAAAATAAAAGTAATATTCAAAAGCACTTTTGAGTCATGGACTTGTCTATTTTGGTTTGGTTCTCTTTCGTCAGAATAATCACCTTATAACAAGTTCTCTGCACCCCAGCTATACCATCCACCTCACCTCACCATTCTTCAAAAAAAAACTCAAGGGACGTGCGTATATCCGATATATTGTGATTATACAACTCTTTTCACCTATCGACTTCTCACCTATGCAAGGTACCTAGGGATTCAAGCTCATCCTATGATAATACGTGATTTGTTTAGCTCTTTTCCAACTATGGGACATTTTTGCCTCTTTTACCCGAATCTGGGATTATATGTTGACCTTAATCAGGACATGGTTCCCTTATGCTTGGGTAAGCTAACCCTCGCTTCACCTATACCTTACCAACTCCAACAACCTTACCCTACCAATATCAAAAATTTTACCAACCAACAAATTGCCTAAACACAACCAAATTGCCTAAATTCATCTCTCCCTGGTCCTAAGGGAGAACTACATCGGTCTGAGGCCCCTCCTTGCTTTGTGCAATGGGCTATGTAGGCAGCACTTAGGAGACATGGGGTCTCCCAAGGTTAGCTCGACCATCCCCTACCATAACCTATCATGTGTTGTTAAAAAATATAAATGATTTCACATATTTATATTGATAACACTCACCTTTGTCCTTTATCAATTCAAAACATTCAAAACACAAACATTTCTTATTATTATCATAAACTCAAAATCACCATACATATTCAGTTTTATTTAGATGTTAAACAAATACATCTTCTCTATCATCGATGCGCAGGTCGGCATCCTTATTTATTCTTCTACCCCTATAAAATTCACGTAGACCCCTTGCGCCTCATCCCGAACCAGGTGTGATGGTGATCGTCGATGCCGCTCACCTGGCCTCTCCATCCTCAAAGGTGCCACTACTATTGGTTCCTCCCACTGATCCACCAATCTCTCCTGTAACATATGAATACGCCCTCTCGCGTGGAGGAATCTCGCCTCTAGTCTCTCCACTCATGACTGTGAAACCGCTAACAATCCCGTTGTCTCATTCACCTGCGTTTGAAGCTGGTGAACTAAACCCTGCAGGTGATCTCTCTCCACTGTAATCACAGCTATGTCAGGATGATCGGCCCTCTCACGTGTACCTCACAGCTCTGCTACCCACCATAATCTATAAGCCTCTGTCACTCCTGCATCCATTACCCTGTGATCGGTTATTCTTGTCTCTTCTGGTCCTTCTGGAGGTGTCGGTGGGGAGGTGAGAATGTTGCCTCGGCATCGATCCTCATGTATGGTCTATAAGCCATGGGTATATCCTGAACAAATCCAAATTGTCGCCACACATGATCTAGAGGAATCCTCTCGTACTCACCTGGCCTGTGTCCCATGATCCACCTCAATCGCTCTACACCCCTCAAATCCTCAGCTATGTTCTCTGTCACCATATAGTTCCTGTAAGGCCTCCAACGGATATCTGCAATCATCACCATCTCCCACATCTACCTATAATACTCGACGTCATCATCACGGCCTCGGATCTCACCTCTTGCTCTGTCTGGACCCATCGTCTGAATCCCAACCTCTGCACTCCTGTCTCTCTTCCTGGATTGGTCGGCCTATTGGTCACACACACACAATGTGCTCATAGGCCCAACAATGTAATAAGTATGCACAATCCAGTGTAGTCCTGTGATTTCACCTGCAGGCCCATAAACCCCTGTATAGCTCCGCCAGATATGCGGGTGCCCATGCGAAAGTCACGCTCCTTTCTATCATTTCCCAAATAATACACATCAATGATTTTGGAAATCTTCCCCCATCACCCTCGGTAATGCATAATACCCCACCGCTATCATTAATACCACTTGCACCTTGTTGCCTCAGGGTGTGCTGTAAACATTATACCATAAGTGAATGTCGAACCTCAACTGTGTGTCAAATCTCGTGCGGCTAGACCAAATACTATTTTATTATCACTCCCTGCGCCATGTTAGGCCTTGCATATAACTTGAGGTCTTCCTGTAATTGGGAGTCTCAAAATTTGGAACACATCTTCTAACGTCACTGTCATCACCATAACCCATCGGTTTTACCTACTTAATTAACCTAACTCCATCACCACCTACCCCTGACTTATCCACCAATCTCTATTTCACCCACCTCACCTACCCCGGACTTTGCTAAATAGCCTTATTTTGAATTCATCGGCCCGACCAAGGCCTGACAAACCAATCGGCCCGACCCAAGGCCACAACCAACCAATTGGCCCGACCTAAGGCCGACCCAGGCCGACCCAAACTCGGCTCACCAGGCCGTGACCCAAGGCCCGACGAGGCCAACCAACCAATCGACGACCCAAGGCCGCGACAACCAATCGGCCCCTGACCCACCCGCGACCCCGACCAACGAACCAATCGGCGACCCTAAGGCCGACCCCAATCGACTGGCCCGACCCACTAAGGCGCCGCGACTGAACCGCCTCAACCTAAGGCCACCAACCAATCGGCCCGACCCAGGCCACCACCCACGATCGGCCCGACCCAGGCGCATCCTGACCAATCGGCCCCCTACCCAGGCCACGCCAATTAAGTACCTCGACCAAGACCCACAATTTACGATTCTATCATGTAGCTGTTTGTTCCATCGAGCTCACCTGTTCGTGTTTTAGCATAACTAGGATACTTGACTTGATCAGCCGACCAGCATTGCCTAGACCAAGACCGTGACGTTTATCTCAACCAAACCAACCATTTGGTACTACCAAACATGCCTAAATGTTCGGTACCTTACCCATTATATCCCCTGGAGCTACTTCCTATGCCTTGGATACCAGGATTATATCACCTTGTTTGGATAAACTATCGACCTTTGCCTATGAATTGCTTGTTTTCTCTTCACATCGTGTACCCTGGTCGCACTACTGCATTTCAACGTGCGTCTGCTTCCTTGAACTTACCCCACCATCTTACCATCATCTCAACACCATTCACCCTTTATCAACCCTATCCCTGATTTCACGTCACCTCGATCATGATAGATTTGAGGGGATTACCTATACCCTTAACTAGGGCAACCACTTTTATTTTTGTCGAATGTGCGCTTTACAATACAAGCTACATGACAACAAGGGGCAAATGTAGACACCAAATTTGGGTCTTACGACGCCCTGTACCCCGCATATCACCTCGCAACCTAACCATACCTCACCACCTAAACCTTACACACTTAATTATTTATTAATTACCATATAATTAATAAATCCACATCTCCACCCCTGCCACCTCACCTTGCCACCTCATCATGACCTAGCCCTAACCCTAAACCAACCTAATTAAGACCTATGACTTGGTCCAGACCCACACCCATGACTCATTACCCCTCACCGCACCAAAACAAGCCTAATAATGACTTGACCAAGCCCACAACTGATCCCTCGAGAGAAAAGGAGGGAAAGATGGCTATTTTACTAAAAATAGCCACTTTGACCTAACCGACATCGGTTCCTACTCGACCGCCATCGGTTACGTAACCACCATCGGTTCCCTGTTAATGACCTCCCCCAACCAAAAACAAAGGATCGGAATTCATTTGCAAGACAGAGACAAGTGAAGAAAAGAGAAGAGTTTGCAGAGAAGAGCATCGAGCCGAAGACTGCAACTGAGCAACTGGATCACTGTCACCCTCATTCAAGCATTGGAAAAGACTGAGGATAGCTTCATCAGCTCACTTTTCTAATACCGGATCATCCCAACTAAGCCTTACTTATCACCACCACATTCCTTGGACCTGTATCTTCATCAGGAACCAGTAAGTATTATCTTGTAGTTCTTTGTTATCATTTTGCTTTAATTCATATTAAATGGGGAACTGACCACCTTCGAAAGGAAGTCTAATATTTTCCCAGGACAAAAAGGAGTGGGCCTAAGTCCACATCGCGATCGAACAACTTCCTCACAAAAAGTTTCTAAATAGTTTAATTAGCCTTGATTAATTTAATTTGAAGATCATAAATGGTGTCACCGTGTTTCTTTAGAATTATGACACTTTGGGAAAGAACATGCCGGAATTTGACGCTTTCAGCAGGGGCTCTCTTCGTGAGAACACCTCAGGTGAACAAGTAAGGAATCTTACTTTTATCGCATCATGACAGACATATAGGAACCAAATAATAAAAAGATAACATGCCCACTATCTTTTAGCTCATACGACAAGATTGGAGTGGTGAATTTGTCACAATCACAATACAATAAAGTGTTACTTTACACGCATCTCGAGGTCCTTCCTTCGCAACTTTTCTAACACATGGAAAGGTCTTAAATAAGCATCGATATATGAGAATGAATAGACTACTTTATGATGGTATCCATTGTTATAGCCGTCACAAGTTTCATAATGGTATCTCCTTCGAGTTGTTCTATCATTCGGTAAATAGGAAAAAGATCTATCGGACAGATCCTTATCCTCTACATGGGTGTTGGTGGAAGGAGAGAGAAATTATGGGCCTTGAAATACTTTACCCATAATTTTCCTTGCAGATGAGATTGTTCTTGGGATGGGATTCATATGGTAAAATACTTGTCCTAAATACTCCATTTGTTTGGTTTGGATTAAGATATTCCTCGTAATATTCGAAGAGATTTGAAGCGAGAGTCATCGATATTTTGGTCAACATGTATTTTTCAAGAAATATCTTTAGATATGTGTGAAATCCTTGGGAATTCCATAAGTCAAATTGTAGAGGATGGTGTTCTGGATAGTCTAAATCAAAGTAGATTTTCTATAGAGTACGAGGCATGGGAATCATCCGATCAAATTTGGTACATTCAACAGGGGTATCCCGTAGGTTCGATATTTCTAGAAAATATATTTGACTAGTTAAAGTACAAGTGATCATAGGCTCATGGCTGCGATGGTATGGAAGTGGACTATTTGGATCGGAGAAGCATCATTTGTAATTGTTCTAAAATAATTTCTAATTTCTATGGTGTGATGTTCTTTAGTATATTCTAACTTCTTGGCTCATTATTTCATCATTTTGTTCATGGACCCTCAATAAGGTGTCTATGTTTTGGTATTCTAGAGAGGCATAACAAATTTATTGGATACTTCTACAAAAATTTTCTTAAGAAGATAATTATCTCACAGAAAAATCGAGTAAGAGAATTCTCTTACCGGATATTTTTCTATATTAAATTCATAACCATAAAACCAATATGCCCATCTTTGAAGATGACCATAGGCGATCTTAATTTTTGGATATTCTTTATACGTCCGGCCTTTGAAATGTTGGAGATCTGTTCTAGGCAAGAATTTTTCATGATGAATAAAAAATAGGAAATCCTGGATAGATTTATTAGTAGCGAAGGATCTCTTAATGAGTGGAATGATATGTGAGTTCGGTCCTTTGAAATATCATGATTTATATATGTAAATATTATCCTTTCTAGTTGGTATTCATTCTTTTAATACTATGCACCAATATTCTTCGAGGTATATGTTTCAATTTTAAAACCTTTTCCTAAGAGAGACATAGGAAGGAGAGATTGGCATACCTTTTTATTCTTTGGATTGCATGTGTCATCTCGAGTGTTCCATTCGGAGCATTTTGTCTAAATATTTTATTAAGAATGAGTTTATTAGTAGCAACATTTTTATAGAATCCATCAATATAATTAACACAACCCAAAACCTTTGGAGTTGAGTTTTATCAAGAATCTCATCTTGGAAATAAATAAGTTTTTGAGATTATGCGATCTTGCATGGAAATACTCCCATTTTGGAGAGTAACTCCCAAAAAATTTGATGGAATCTTTGAAAGTTTCCATTTTTGTAGGAATGAGACAAAATCCATTATCAAAAACTACCTTATGGAATTGAGAGAGATATTCCATATGTTCCTTGACATTTTTAGAGAAAACCAAAATATCATCAATATAAACTATAATAAATTTATCTAGATGACCAAATATTTGATCCATTGCCTTCTAAAAATGGAAGGAACAATCTATAATCCACAAGGTAATATTTTCCACGCATATTGGGCTCCTATAATGGGGAAGGTTATCTTGTAAGTATCTTTCTTATCTCGAAATATTTTATAGAAACCTAATTTTAGATCAAATTTACTATAAATTTTACTACCATTGATTCTTATCAACATATCATCCTTGTTGGGAATAGGGTGTTGTCTAATAGGATATATTTATTCAAAGGTTTATAGTTGTCTATCATGGACATGCCCATGGAGATTTGGAAGGTTGTATGAATCCGCCTTTCATCATATTATTTATTTCTTCTTGGAATTCATCTCATTCCTCAGACTACATACATATATGATGACCTTTAAATTTAGGGGGTGTAGCTATCTTAAAGTCAAGTTGAGAGAAATGTTTTTATTTTGTGGATGAAGTCATTAGGATTATGAGAAGAGCATTCAAAATTTGTTTTATTGAGGATGACTTCGATTGGAGTGAAATTAAGAGATATGGATTTATGTATCCAAGTATAGATTAGGCTCTTTTGAATTTTTAGATACAAAAGGAATAATAGACTAGAACACTCGAGTCTTGATATGGCTCCTCGAGGGAAAATGATTTCATCTTGTGATATAGTATAGGATATGCAATTTGTTAGGTTATTAGATCCTAGGAGCATATCATAATGGAGTAGGTCAAATTTTGAACCTTTAAATGAGCTTGCATATTTTCTAATTTGATAGGAATAATAAAAAAGTAGGAGATATGACATTTTAGAGTCAAAACGATATGAAGAAGATCAATTTCCCAACAATCTATAAGGATAGCATTATTTTTAGTAAACTAATTTTAGCTCCAAAGATCAATCATTACATTTAGGAAATATGACTTTGCATTTGGAATGCATAATTGTATCTTACATAAAGGATTGCATGAGGTTTTAACAGTTGGTATGGATCCTTGAGGAAAAAGATTTCATCTTGGGATATAGTATAGGGCATGCAATTTTTCGAGTTATTAGATCCTAGGAGCATATAATAATGGATTAGGTTGAATTGGTGAGCCTTTAAATGAGCTTGCATATTTCCTAATTTAATCAAAATAATGAAAAAGTAGGAGATATGAACTTTTAGAGTCAAAATTGGTCTCAAGAGGATTAGTTTCCCAACAATCTCTAGGGATAACATTATTTTTAGTAAACTAAAACTGATTTGAAGAGGATTAGTTTCCCACCAATCTCTAGGGATAACATTATTTTTTATTAAACTAATTTTAGCTCTAGTATTAATCATTGCATCTAGGAAATATATCTTTATATTTGGAATGCATAATTGTATCTTACAAAAAGGATTACATGAGGTTTTAACGATGCATTTTTGCATTTTTTCTACATCATACTTTTTCATAAGGATTTTCCATGATGATTTGATCAATCTCCTCATCTTCTCTTAGGAATATGTGTTGTGCTTTATTCTTCTAGTAGAGCTTAAAATTCTATAATAGCCCTTTTAATGGCCTTTTCTAAGAGAATAATTCTTTTTTGCACCACAATCATCTTTTAGGTGTTCCCGAAGAGGATCATGCTAAAGAGATGTTGGTGGTGTTGTAACATGGCTTGGTTTTCTTATATGAGATTGATTCTCATAGCTTTGTGTAGGTTCTTGTTCTTCTTACGAGAACAAGAACATAAAATGTCATGTTCCTTTTTATTTGAAATTTCTTCCTTGAATGTGTCCTCTAGAATAATAGTGATATTTAGGATTTTAGAAGTAGTTATATTATGAAGTAGTAGCTTGTTGTGTCTTTTTCTTTGATTCATCATTTTCCACTTGAATGTGGCCTTGCAGCTTAATCAGTAAATTTTGAAGTTAAGACTCGTAACACCTTCTTTTCATGGACTACGTAGAGGACATTCTTCATATTCTGTTTTACATCACCAATTTGTTTTTGAGAATAATTGAACTCGGAGGCAAAAAGGATGAACATGATAATTATTCATATTGCAACTAAAATATGAGAGTGATTCGTATCCCGATTTTGATCCCGAGAATTCTTTTGTTGATGATGAATTAGTTTTTAATTTGTTGCAACATTAGGTTCCTCATATTCAATATTTGAAATATAGATTTATGTATCGATATTAACACATAATCTTCTTATGTAATTTTCTTTTCTTGGGAAAAGTTAACTTTTTCCTTTTTCTTTCCTTTCGAGGACAATTTTTACTTGAAATGATTTCCTTTACATATAAAACATTCAATTTTATTGTTTTTAGGAAAATATCTTTTCTTATGAAAAACTTTCTTCCGGGTCTAGAATAATACTTAGAAGAACATTCTCAGTACATTTTCTTTATACTTTATTTTTTTGATTTCTTTTTGTATTTGGTCTTTTTGTCTCTAGGAAGAGAACAACTAAAAATGTTTTCAATTGTCTGTGTACAAAATTTAGTTCCTAAGGATTTCGAAAAAGCATTTCCTACTTCTTATTTTTCTTTTCAATTCATAGACACATATTGGTTTCATTTATGATTTGATTTATGTGACCAAAGGTTAATTCTCCTTCGAAAGACCATACATGGCCTTTTTGTATTCATCTACAAAGTATGGTGGGTAAGAATCCACATACCTAAGTTTTATAGTAGCATCAAATGGCATTCCGAATTATAAAACAACTTCTACATAACACTATATTCACTGACTTTTTCATGTCACATAATTTTACTCTTAGAAACTTAGTCCTATTGATGTGGTGTTCATTTTCTACAATGCCTAAGAATTATGCAAGAATTTCAGCAGTGAGGCTAGTTTTTCGCATCCAAGCCTTTTAGTGCCATTCAATGTTCCATTTAAGATGACATCTTATTGATCAAAGGGAATATCATTCCCCATTCCTTAAGAATTCCAAAATCCATTTTTATTATTTGAGCCACATCTTTATCATGTTTATGAAACTAGATAACTTGAGTGTTAGCCCAACTAATCATACCATGTATCATTTCTTTTATCTCTTATGGAATATTACACTATATTTTATAATAATTTGGCTGAAAATTTTGAGTTCTAATAGTGTTATGGAGTGGTTCATCTGCTATTATGACCTTCATCCATGATAATTCTTTCACCTTCTTCAAGCAGTGATTCCGGTCATTCCTTTTTTCTTCTCTTTTCAAGAGGGAATTTCATTGTTGCTACTTGAGCCCAAGTGAGAGATTTAGACCAATCATGATTATAACTTTGAGAGCTTGAAAATATACTACTCTCATCATACCGAGAAGAGTTGAGATTATTTACAAAAGTGGATAAAACAGAAACGTTTCTCTAAATCAGCAACAAAAAAACATAAATTAATGACCTTATTATTTAGAACTTGGATACTATCTATGACTTATTCTCATATCCTTATATTACAATATTTAGGGATTGCTTTGAAGATTTTGTAGGATAGTATTATTGAATTGATTTGGAATTTTTTAACTTTACATGTCATAGTTTGAACTATATTAGAGATAGTATCAACCTTTTGTTTAACACTTATATGGCTCGCTTGAATATCACCCTTTTAGCGAAGCTCAATAGATTTCAATGTATTTAGCTTTCCTTTTAGTTTTTCATGGCTAGATTTAATTATGTTATATATAGCTTTGATATCCTTGTTGTTCCAATTTAGCATTCTAGTAGCGTTAGATTGTTCTAGATTTGAATCTAGTTGTCGTTGGTACTAGAATTGTCGATGTTGCTTCTTATCTTCATTGAAGATTTCAAAGTTCTTTGCAAGAAGGAAATATTCTGATTCTATTGAAATATATTTGGATGCTTCATGGTTATCCATAAAGACTCTGTTATTTTTAATAGAGCTTTAGCAAGTGTTAAGGTTTGGTATCGATTGAAATGGGTGACACTATTAATACTTATATGTGGACCATTTTTGGGTATATATTTTGGTTGATTAAGGACTTGGCAATGATCACACTATAAAAAATCAGTTTCTTGATCATGAACTAAGGAGGGATGACTCGAAAGGGGAGAATCTTCTAAATAAATCTCTTCTCTTTTGATATAAATGAATGTGCATATGAGGTAGATAATTTTGTCTTGATAGATGAAGATTTGCATAAAGAAATAATAGCCTTTCCTTTTGACTCAAAAACAATAGAGACTTTAAATAATAGCGGGATAATTTGTAATGCACTTGGTAGATATGGTCCATTCATGTGGGACATGGATCTTATCCCATGAGATGAATTCAAGTTCAATTTTTTGGGAGGTCGGGTTTGCATACATAACAACACTACTTTTGCCTTTGGATGGTCTATGATTTGTAGCGGGGTGAGTTGTATTAGTTATATAAAGATGATACTATAATAAATAGCAAGGGGTAAAGATCCTAATTTCATATGTAATCCTATGGTCTTAAGATGATGCTTAAGGGATTTACTTAAAAGATCTTCGGTTTGATAGAAACATGATAGTTAGGAAAACCATTAAAATAGATCGAGGCATTACTAAGGCTAGTCTTCGGGCATCTAAAAGATAATATTTGAAATGTTCATTCCTGAGTCTAATAGAAAACATATGATAAATCGATTGAGACATTCTCTAAAGATTAGAGTGATGCCTATCTAAACACAACCTATGTGCACAAATTTATACATAGACTATTTCTTAAGATATTTGATATCTTGTTGATCTATAAAGGGAATATTATGTTCATATTTTTAGAGTTTTTGACTTGGATATGCAAACACAAAATATATGTACTTGGGTACATTTCTAGGTCCTAGAGCATGCTAATATACATGATTCCTAAGCAAGAAAACTAGTACTTACAATGTCTTTTGGTATTTTTTCTTTGTTTGTTATTCTTTTATTGACCTTGCACACCCTACAACCCTATCGGTATTTGACTAATTTATCTTTTATGGCCTTAGACACTAGCCCCAATTAGGACACTAGCGCCCAGGCGCTCCTCGTCCCTCATGGGTGCTCTTGACCCTTTCTCCCCTTTTCTCACTCTTTTGGGTCTCTTTTACTTCTTAGGCATATTTTATACTTTTGGTTTGGCCTTTTAGTTGTCAATTATGAAATTTAAACAAGGGAATCATATATATACATAGTTATAACTCTCAAATAAGGGACCAAACACTAGCATTATCTACTATCACCTAAGCTTGCATTCAAAGGAACAAAGAGCATCTCAAAGCATCCATCTAACACACTCATTCAAGGGACAAGGGTTGCATTCTTTTGCATACACAACATAGGAGGGGAAGTCTATTCTATTTCATCTCACACATTCTATACATTTGCTACATTCTAGATCTAGCTCGCTATCATTGTGCAACTTGCACAAGGGCATCATAGGGCATCATTACACACACTTTCACATAGAACTACATGGAGTCTAAAATGTAGTGCAACATTTGGTACTAAGTTCACTCTTGTGACCAAGCTAGGGTCATTTCGACTCCACATACTACATATTTTTATTAGATTTGATGTGGTCTGTGGACATGTGCAGGTGGAATTTTTTTTTATAGGTTACAGGTACATGTGGTGATCTAGGAGAGATACCAGAGTGAAAACTAAAGACTAACAATGAAGCTCCTCCTGCACAAAGATATCGAGAATCGAGCACTGTATAGACAATAACACCCAGATCCAGTCACTAACACCTAGGTGCTCCTTTCCTCCCATGGGTGCTCATATCCTGCATCATTTCGAGTTCCATAACCTCTAGTAGTTTATAGTGATGATACCCCCTAGTCTATTATAACTATTAACCTACTCAAATCACTTCTAAACTTCTCAAAACTTAGCTAAGCCTCTCTATCTCACTTCTTGATTAAGGTTTCATACTTTTATATGTTTGTTGTTTGTCCATTTGATGTATTTCATCATTTGTATATCACTCATTACAATAATTACTCTAAAATTAAGATTTAATTCAATTTATATTAAATCATTTAGTGAACCCCATCGCTCAAACCCTACCTTTTAAGAATGCATTAGATTCTATCTCCTTCTTCTGAATTCATGGATCAATCTTCTTATCCATCCTATGCTCCAACCAAGGTTTCTAGCATGGATGCCACCACTACTGATTTTATGCAAGTCCATACTCAACATCCTCCCCTTCATTAATCCAATGCCTGATCTAACTATCAATGTAGTCACCACTCGCTATAGTCGACCTCCTACAGATCCACTTCTCTATCCCACCACCTATTACCTCTATAGTTCCTACCACCACCTCTAAAGGTTATGATATCATTGAGAAACTTAAGAATACACCGATTAAAATATCTCTTTATGATCTCTTACATAGTGCACCCAATTTTTGTCATACATTAGAGGCTTCCCTATGATCCATCCATATTGAAAGTAACAATTCCCCTATTGCCTTCACTCATCTCATTTAATCCCTCAAAAATCTACCACATGCCATATCCTTTAGTGATGAGGATATCCCTCCCTCTCTTTCGCTAGTAATCCCTTTGCACCTTTGCTTATCATTGCTACTATTAGTTCTCATTATATCAAACACATACTAATTGATAATGGTTCCACTATAAATTTATGATCTCTCTCATTACTCACATAATTTCATATTCTCGATAGCTTGATAACCAAATCTTATATTCTTATTCGTAGCTATGATGCCACTACTGCACATGCATCGAAACCTTCACCTTACCTCTAAATGGGAACTTAAACCCTTCCCACTCCATTCTATATCATTGACACATCATTTCAGTTCAATTTCTTACTTAGTAGACCATGGATTCATGCTATGCATGTTGTCCCTTCCATGGTTCATTGGTGTGTCAAATTCCTGCATGATGTCTATGAGCATACCCTTTTCGCTGACCCTAATCCATTCAATTTCTGCAGCATAAACCCACTCATCGCCATGCCCATACCTCCACTATAGCCTATTCCATATCATAATATCAATATATATGATGTTGGTCAATCTAGTGCTTCAAATCCTTCTTCTACCTCCACATGCATCCTATCCATCCCTACACATACTATTGATCTCATATCACCCACCATATCTCCCTCTATAGATACCACTATCCCAATTATCACTTATCCTCTCAATCTTACATCTAGCTCCACTCCTCCTAATATCCTTGACAATGCTATCCAACAAGATAATGCCAACACTAATGATTCTGATGATGAGGTCAATGTCATAGAGATTAATGATGAAACATTGAATAATCTTTATTTTTCTTCTCTTGAAATAGATGAATCCTACTTCAGGATACTTTTTTGCTATTAGCCTTGGTAAATATCAATTCAAGAAACCTCCTCCTTCCACTACTTCCATGATACCTTTCTAGGGGACCATCTATACATTAGACATCATACCACCTACTTCATCTCCCCAAGTTCACTCTACACTCGATGCTCAACCCCTTTACATGCACTCTCTTCATACATGACTCTTATTGGCCTCATATTCCATTCAACCCACTTGCTCTGACATTGTTTGCACACATGATGGCTTATCATAGTTAGGATTCACACTTTCTAATCTCCTCCCACATCCTCACTCTCCTCATCTATATCATGAATATGTCCTCATTACTACTACATATGGCCTCCATGTCTTCCATTTATCGGTCTTCCTTGCACGTACACACTGTTCCTCTCCACTCACACTCAGACAATCTTGGCTCAACTATATTGGTGGTACCCTTGACCCTAACCATACTACCATTACCTTTCCTATGCCTTTTGGCCACATATCTATTTGCAATGATTCTTTCTGAGATATACTCAAAACCTCAACCGTTGGTATGCACATGATTTCCCACAACCTCCTTTCACCGATGAAGAATACATCAGAAGCATGTATAATTTACATCACATTGAATCTTTTTTATGATTAACCCCACACCACATTTCCTACCAAGTATCTAATCTAAATACAATCAGGTTATGATCTTGACACCGATGATCTCCTTGACAAGTTTACTTGATCTTTCTCCCCTCTCACACTTAGGGATCATTGCACTTTCTTCCCCCTTATATTATTATCTATTGTCTCTAGTATATACTTCTACACTTCACACTTCTGCACTTCATGTTTCATCTTCCTATGCATTCCTACATATTTAGTGCACACATTTTCCCATCATTACTTGATGATGCACTCTTGTGTTATGGCTCACACTTGACTATTGAGGGCATACTTCATCAAAGAACTCTATCCTCTACACTTCACAATATGTGCTTCATGATACATCTTTCCTAGCATCTACACTCATGAACTACACTCATTTCCTAATGACGCACTCTAATTCCATGGTTCATACTCAACTATTGAGGTTACAATTATTAAATTAACCTCACATCATACACACTTCACGCTTTATGCTTCACGATATATCTTTCTTTTCTCACATTTACTCTCACGTAACACACTCATTTCTCGATGGCGTACTCTTTTCTATGGTTCATTTTTGACCACATTGAGGGAGAATTTATAAATTAACCTCATTACATACACATCCATTGAGGGGAAACAATACTCCTACCATCGACACATCTTGCATATAACACACCATCACACTCATACAACATTTACATATCTTTTTTAATTTACTCTTTTTAGCTTATTCTATTTACATGTTACACTTTATTTCCTATGTTAGATAGATTCTTAATATGTCATTATCTTTTTCTATATACACATGCATGTTCAATTGGTATCTTGAGGTGAATGTAGGACCTTTCACATATACATAACATGATGCATGATGGTTGACACAACTCTTTACTAGTCCCATTGAGGCTCCTAGGGGCATCTACCTTTGCTACTCTTATACTTCACACATCATAGGTTTTATTATCACATTATTTACTACTTCTCCTTACAAAAACTTTACTTTTCACTGATCTATACATGCTTTGACATATTGTTTATCTCTCTAACATACTAACCACACCATCACACTCATACATCATTTGCATATCTTGGTTGCATTTACTCTTGCTAGCTTATTCTACTTACATGTTACACTTTGTTTCCTATGCTAAATGATTCTTAGTATGTCATTATCATTTTCTATATACACATGTGTGTTCAATTGGTATCTTGAGGTGAATGTATGACCTTTCACATATTCATACACGATGCATGATGCTCAACACAATTCTTTACCAGTCCCACTGAGGCTCTGGGGGCATCTACCTTTTTACTCTTATACTTCATACATCATAGGTTCTATTATCACATTATTTACTACTTCTTCGTCATACTCAATTTTAATTTTTTTTCTGATCTATACATGCTTTAACATACTATTTATCTCTCTAAAATACTAACATGTGTAGCATTTTTTCTTGCATGATCTATACAACCATGGTTATATGTTACTCTTTTCTTGTTATTGTTTACTATATTTTTTGTGGGCTATGCCCTATGTCTTGCTTGTTCATTGTATGCTTTTGGCCAGCTTCATGGCCCTGATTGTCTTATGACATTGTGAGTGATGTCCCATGTATGAAACCCGATTTTCATGGTCCATCTTGTCTTCCTAGTTGCTTGTTACATTGTCTTATATTACATGCTATATTTTTCTACTAACACTTATTACTAGTCCATATTGTTTGCATGTGCCTTGGTTTCTACCATGCACATCCCCTACCCCATGTAGGTATCCACTTAAAATATGCATATCGATTAAGGTCCTCTCCTTTGGACCACATTCTCCTATAATCATCACATGCACCCCAAATGAGGGGACATTTATTGGGTGAAAAAATCACCCCTACAACAACTCAAAGTTATAGTACAAAACAAAACAATACATGAATAACATACAATCACATATTGGCTCAAAATAGACTTGGGTCCAAAACATAGAGAAGACACTAGCACCCAGACTTGGACAATAGCAGTGGGAACTTGAGTCCCCACAGGCACTTGTGTCTTGGGGGAAAATACAATCAATTTATCAGTTCAACATAGTTTACAATAATTTTTAGATCAGTTCTCTAGTAACAGGAACTTGCCTCCAGTAACAAAATCTAGTTTATCATTTACATTTTGGTTATAATTGGGACTAATTGGAACAAATCAAAACAAATTGAGACATACCATCTATAGTGGTGCTTATTCGGGAAGCATCATGGAAGGAGAGAAAATATAGAAATATCTCCCCAACACTCTTCTCTTGGCATGAGATCACCCAAAAACTTGCACTTGGTGTGATATCACCCAAAAACTCACTCTCGGCATGAGATCACCCAAAAACCTCACTCTTGGTGTGAGATCACCCAAAAACTCACCATTCATCAAAAAAAAAGAAACTCCAAGAAAATCAAGACAATTATCTATCTCTTATACTCTTATACATCAGTGCACACTTTCCTTTTACATATTTTCACATTTTTACTCACTTATACACATGTTACTTTGATTTCTCATATACAGAACTTTGAATAATCTTTCACTCTTATTTTGCGGGTCTATCCTTAATACACAATAAGAATCAACTCAAATAAACTACAACAACATGCTAATATGCATACATTTCACCCCTAGGTTCTACTTCCCTTTCCTAGTCTCTACGCTTCACATTGTGATCACTTCACGCTTCACTTGTCCACTCAGCATGCTATTGGCTACACTCTTCTCTACATGATCACAAGGTATGCATCTTCTATATACTTTATGTTATTGATTATTCACTCAACAACATAAAGTGGGGAAAATGTAGACATAAAATCTATGCACTTGGGTACATTTATAGGTCCTAGAGCATGCTAATATATACATGATTCCTAAGCAAGAAAACTAGTAATTGAAAATGTCTTTTGGGCCTTTTAATTTGTTTGTTATGCTTTTATTGACCTTACACACTCTATAGCCTATCAATATTTGACTGATTTATATTTTATTTCCTTAGACATTAGCGCCCATTTAGGACAGTGCTTACACTCCTGTCCCTCTCGGGTTCTCCCCCTTTCTCCCCTTTTCTCACTCTTTTGGGTCTCTTTTACTTCTTGGGAATATTTTATACTTTTGGGTTAGCCTTTCAGTTGTCAATTATGAAATTCAAACAAGGGAATCATATATATACATAGTTATAGCTCTCAAATGGGGGACCAAGCATTAGAATTATCTACTATCACCTAAGCTTGCATCCAAAGGAAAACATAACATCTCAAAACATCTATCTAGCACACTCATTCAAGGGACAAGGGTTGCATCACTTTTGCATACACAACATAGGAGGGGAAGTCTATTCTATTCCATTACACACATTTACATTTGGAGCATTCTAGATCTAGCCCGCTATCATAGTGCAACTTGCACAAGGGCATCTTAGGGCATCATTACACACACTTCACACAAAACTACATGGAGTCTGAAATGTAGTGCAATGTTCGGTACTAAGTTCACTCTTCGGGTGACTGTCGGGTCGATCGAATCCATATTATACATCTTTTTAAATTATATTTTTGTGGTTTGTGGACATGTGCAAGTAGATTTTTTTTTCAGTTACATGTACATTCGGAGATCTAGAAGCGAATCCAGAGTGAAAAACAAAGATAAAAATGAAATCATCCCATACAAAAGATATCAAAATATGAGCACTGTCTAGAAACTAGTGCTTAGGTGCTCTGTCTTCCATGATGGGCACTCCTGTCCAACACATTCTTGAGTTTCGAACCTCCAATGAGTATTGACAACACTCTTCTCAATCTGTTTCATCTATTCACCTACCTAGATCACTTCCAGATTTCTTGGGAATCAACTAAGTGTATCTATCCCCCTCTCTTGCTTACAATTTATATTTTTACATGCTTGTTTGTTTGCATCTTCACTGTATATTAGAATTTGTATATCATACACTAGACTAGTTATTATGAAATTAACATTAAATTAAATTTATATTAAATCATTTAATTAAAGATCTTATTGATAACAATG
Organism: Taxus wallichiana var. yunnanensis; assembly: GCA_018340775.1. Classification (NCBI taxonomy): domain Eukaryota; kingdom Viridiplantae; phylum Streptophyta; class Pinopsida; order Cupressales; family Taxaceae; genus Taxus; species Taxus wallichiana. Next base: position 1,596,188 of record CM031235.1, read on the forward strand.
AAATCGAGCTCCCTACTAACCATCTAATGTTAAACCAATCAATGATAATCAAAAGATAAAAATATTTTGTGACCCTTTACCAAAACATGACAAGTAACCTACTAATTCTTGTGAATATCACATGTTTTCTCTTGTGCCTCCTCCTTCATCGGGCCTCTTGAATTTCTTGTTGCTTATGCCGATGTACCACCACGAGTCATTACATTCTTGAATCATGATTATCACACTATATTTTCTTCTGATTCATTGCATATCAATGCTTTTATTGGTACTTATACTGTCAACAATACTATGGTTTATCTACTAGCACTTACTAATGCATGCTCTGTGGCACTTCTATTAGCTATCAAATGTCTAATGTATCTAATCAAATTTCCCATTCCTAATTCTTATGGACGTGTCCATTCTTCCTATTAAGGTTGGGTATTTTTCTATCTTTAAACCATTCCTTACCTTTGAAATCGTCAATCGGTTGTGACATGCTCTTAGGTCTTTCTTGGCTCCACGCTACATAAGATATCCATTTCATGCATCGTTTGTGTCTCAAGTTCATTCATAACAAACAAGTTATCAATATCAAATGTATTCCACCACACACACCATTGCCTTGGCCCTCTTGCTGATATATATGCACATGTCATGGAATTTAGATCTCCTACGCTTCTCGGATCTAAAGATACTTCTAACTCTCTATTTGTACATGACCTACATTATGACCTTTTCATCTTCATCGACTATTATTCCACCTCATCATCCTAAGTCCCTACTCGGTAAGTCTCTTCACATAGGTGTTCTCTAATCCCTTCTCCTCATTGGTTTATTAGTCCCCCTCATTGGCCTAAGTCCCCTACTCATGCAATCCCTTCCCACGCTTGTTTTCTCACTCCTCCACATCGGTCTCATCCAGGTGCACATAGTTAATATCCTACACCACCAATCTTAGAGCATCATCACATGCCTTTGTCTCCTTGAATATCGGGTTGGGGACCTTTCCCTTCACTATCATTAGATAGCCTTTTATCCATCACACACTTGGGGAATATCACTTCCTTCCCCCATGCATTAATATCCGTTGTCTCTAATGTATACTATTACACTTCACACTTTGTGCTTTATGTTTAATATTTTTATACACTCCTACACCTTTGGTACACACATTGTACCATCATTACCCAATGACACACTCTTGTCTTTATGGTTCACACTTGATTATTGAGGGCACACTTCATCAATGAACCTCAAATCCTCTACACTTCATGCTAAGTGTTTTACCATACATCATTCCTAGCATATACACTCACGCAATACACTAATTTATCGATGACACACTCTAGTTCCTAGTTCATACTCACTATTGAGGGTCTAATTATTAAATGAACCTCACATCATACACACTTCACACTCTGTGCTTCACGATATATATTTTCTAACATCTACTCTCATGCAACACACTCATTTCCCGATGACACACTCTTGTTATATGGTTCATTCTTGACTATTGAGGAACATTTATAAATGAACCTCATCTCATACATATCTACTGGGGGAAATGTGGCTCCTCCTCTCTTCACATCTTACACATCGTAGCACACACACTTGATTTTACATATCTTGCATTTTCTCTTTTATCATATCTTGGTTTCATTTTCTTACTTGTTAGCCATATTCTTAGTATGTCATTATCTTTTCTATATACACATGCATGTTCACTTGGTATCTTGAGGTGAATGCAAGACTCTATAAATTTTTACATGATGCATGATGTTTGACATTTCTCTTTACCAGTCCCACCGAGGCTCCTCAGGCATCTACCTTTGTTACTCTCACACTCCACACATTACAGTTCTATTGTTACATTATTCATTACTTCTTGCTAGTACCAATTATTTTTTGCTGATTTATACAAAATTTGACATACTACTTATCTTTCTAACATGTTAATGGGTTCCTCATGTGTAACATTTATCTTACAAGATCAATACAACCATGGTGATTTGTCACTTCTTGTTTTCTATTATTTTCTATTATTTGTCAGCTATTTCCTATGTCTTGTTTGATCTTTGTATGTTTTTGTTTGCTTCACCTTGATTGTCTTGTGAAATTATAAGTGATGTCCACGTATGAAACTTATTTTTTGCGGTCCATCTTGTCTTTCTAGTTATTTGTTATATTGTCTTCTATTACATGCTAGCTTTTATACTAACACTTGTTACCAATCCATCTTTTTGCATGTGCCTTGATTTATACCATACACATCCCCTACCCCTTGAAGGTATCCACTTCAGATATGCATATCAATATTTGCTCATCTCCTTTGGACCGTATTATCCTACAATCATCATATGTACCCCAAATAAGGGGGAAATATATTGGGTGAATAAATCACCCGTACAACAACTCGTAGATACACTACAAGAAAAACACAAGAAAATAGTCACATATTGGCCCAAAATAGACTTGGGTCCAAAACACGGATCATGTAATAACACCTAGACCTTGACAATAGTGGTGGGTGGCTTGTGTCTTGGGAAAACATAGTCAATTTATTAGTTTAACAGACTCTACAATAGTTTTCAAATCAATTCCCAATAGTAGGCACTTGCCTTCGCTAAAAAATTCAATTTATTAGTTGTATTTCGGTTATAATCGTAATAATTAGGACTAATCAAAACAAATTGGGATCTACCATTTGTAGTGGTGATTATTCGGAAGCGTCATGGAAGGAGAGAAAAAGCGTCCATGAAAAAAACTAGACCTCTCTCCCCAACACTCTTCTCTTGGCGTGAGATCACCCAAAAACTTGCACTTGGCATGAGATCGCCAAAAACTCGCTCTCGATGTGAGATCTCCCAAAACTCTCTCTTAGCATGAGATCACCGAAAAACCTCACCATTAGGAAAAAAATTAGCGACTCTAAGAAAATTAGGACAATTCTCTATCTCTTACACTCTTATACATTAGGTTCACACTTTCATTTTACATACTTTCAAACTTTTACTTACTTATACACATGTTACTTTGATTTCTCATATACAAAACTTTGACTAGTCTTTCGCTCTTCTTTTAGGTCTATCCTTAATACACAACAAGAAGTAACTCACATCAACTACAACAACATTCCAATACATATACACTTCACCCCTAGGGTCTACTTCCCTTTCATAGTCTCCACGCTTCACATTGCGATCACTTCATGCTTCACTTGTCCACTCGGCATGCTATCGACTACACTCTTCTCTATAAGATCACAAGGTACACATCTTCTATCTACTTTATTCTAAAAGGTATTCACTCAAGAACATAAAGTGGGGAAAAATGTAGACATAAAATCTATGCACTTTGGTACATTTATAGGTCCTAGAGCATGCTAATATATACATGATTCTTAAGCAAGAAAACTAGTAATTGACAATGTCTTTTGGAAAATTTTCTTTGTTTTAATTTATTTTATTAACCTTACACACCCTACATCCCTTTGGTATTTAAATAATTTATCTTTTATGGACTTAGACACTAGTGCCCAGTTAGGACACTAAAGCACCCATGCACTCCTGTCCCTCCCGGTGCTCCTAACCCTTTCTCCCCTTTTCTCTTTCTTTTTGGGTTTATTTTACTCCTTTAGCATCTTTTATACTTTTGGTTTGACCTTTCAATTATCAATTACAAAATTCAAACAAGGGAATCATATATATATATAGTTATAGCTCTCAAATAAGGGACCAAACACTAACATTATCTATTATCACCTAAGCTTGCATCCAAAGGCACAAAGAACATCTCAAAGCATCCATATAGCACACTCATTTAAGGGACAAGGGTTGCATTCTTATGCATACATGACATATGAGGGGAAGTCTACTTTATTTCATTTCACACATTCTATACATTTACTACATTTTAGATCTAGCCCACTATCATTATGTAACTTACACAAGGGAATCCTAGGGCATCATTACACACACTCTCACAAAGAAATACATGGAGTTTGAAATGTAGTGTAGTTCTCGGTACTAAGTTCACTATTCAGGTGACCTCTAGGGTCATTTTGGCTCCAAATTCTACATCTTTTTATTAGATTTGATGTTGTTTGTGGACATGTGTAGGTAGACAATTTGTTTTTAGGTTACAAGTACATGTGGTGATCTAGGAGAAAAATCAAAGTGAAACCATAGAATAACACAAAAACTCCTCTTGCATAAAGATATCGAATCTGAGCACCTATTTGGAAACTAGTGCCAAGATCTAGTCACTAGCACTCTAGTGCTCCTATCCTCCAATGGGCATGCCTTTCTTACATCATTTCAAGTTCAAAACCTCCAGCTTTATAGTGACAACACTCCCTCGATGCTACAACTATTCACTTGCCCTTATAAACTACTCAACTTATCTAAATGGTTTCTATTACATTGAAAATCAAATAAGCCTATCTATCTCCCTCTCTTAATTTTTATTAAATTAGGTATATGAATCTTTAGATCTAATACTAAATTAAATGAAAAACTTTCATTTTTTTATATACTTCATCATAAGATAACTTAGAAATATGCTAACTGGTAAAGTATTTTCTTCATCCAACATCCGAGTGTATTCATTAAATGGAATGAGATTTGAGAGGTTGACAAATCCATTGTCCTCATTTGCTTCATGTGAGCTTGAAGTAGATGCAACACATTTTGTCGTATCCATTTTGTTATTCCTCTAAATGTCCTTTTCCATGACTTACTTGAGTTCTATAGCCATAACACACCTTCCCTAGGAAAACAAAGGAACTGACTTAGTTTTCACGACTTACGTGATTTAGTTCAAGAATAAAAGTAGTAACACAAAGGAGAAATGGTGCGAATACTTAAAAGTGCAAGAAAACTAAAGACAATGCTCTAATACCAAGTGTTGTCGAGAACCCACACCAGAGTATATATTTTATTACTTTACTAAGAAAATTACAACAATATAGTAAGAGTGAACTCCATTATTATAAATTTTTCTTATATACAAATCATAGAATATAGAAAAGGCCAATTATGCAACACATCATGCTCTATTTTCTTTGGAGAGTGTTAGTGTCAAGGAAAATGAAAAAATAGCTATGTTTTTAGAACATTAGTCGGTCATGATTCTACACATATTAATTAATTTGTAAACCCTTTAAGGTTGTGTCACATTTTTAATGCCCTTTGAGGCTTGAAGATTATTAAATAATGTTTTTTTTGTTGATTTATGCTATGTTAACTTTGAATATTGTATTTTTTCATTATGTATATTATAATTTTTTTATAAAAGCCATTTAATATCTATGCATTCATCCAATATCTTATAGGTTCACCTAGTATTCTGTGACTACCTTCAACTCATGGTAGATGAAAAATGTGTCAAATTAAAAAAGTATACTTATACAAGGATTTAGCTTACCTTGTTTTGAACATGCTTGGAATACAAGGTGCTCTATTCACATATTTAATTGTGTTTATGAAATTAGTGCATCATGACTTGGCTAAGACATTGTGTATTGGTGTAATTATTCACAACTTGCTACAATAATCAACGATGTGAAAGAGATTTGGTAGGAGTGTGAGAGTGGTGTGCAAAAAAAAGCACGATAGTGTACATATCATATAATGAAGGAAGTTATTCCATATTAAAAAAATATGACAAGTTGTGAGAATTTTCAACTTTGGAGGCACAAGTTAACAAAAATGGGTAGGGGCTCATTTTTTTGATAGAAGCCTCACATACTATTCTCCCAAAGTTCAACAATCTCCGCTATTAGATAACTAGTTGAGTGGTATTTGTTCACATATTTAAGTGCGTATTTTGAAAAATTAGGTTCATCACATCTCATATAAGGCATTTTAGATTGGTGTAGATGTTTGTGGCTTGATAAAGTAATCCTTGATATGAAGGATCCTTGGAAGGAACATCAAGTATTGCATAGAAAAGCATACTAGTGCACAAACCATGAAATTAAGTGCCACAAACTACACAAAATAATACAAGTGCTAGAGACTTAACTAAATGAAAACAATATTTCCAAAATCCGAAAGTATTGCTAAATTGAAAAGATCACTAACTTAAAAATTAGATAAAGCAATGTAACATGATCACAAACATGTTTTAAATTGACAAAAATTATTCTATATACATACATTATTACAAGGCCTAATTTACCCCTTTATGTAAGTAATATAGAAATTGGGTAGTTAGTTGTATTTCAATATCCTTCCAAGCTGCTATTTGTCTAGTGTATATTTGTTGTAACTATTGCAAAATGGTGTTCTACACAACTATATCTAAAAGTTAAGAAGGAATCGGTTTATTCAAAAGCATTGTAATTTCAACCTCCAAATATGTTACTTCATTTTGCATGATCTTCATCTATGAATTAACCTAGCTTTCATATTCATCCATGTCATTTATGGTTTGGGACCTTGTAAATTATTTTTGCCTATATCAATCTCCTAATGAAACTAGTATTTTTTTCTCGGCTTATAGTCATATCTTCTTTGACATCATATGTTGTGGAAGCTCTTGTGAAATCATTTTCAAGAGAATCAAGATCTAGTCTCTCCTATTGGTTCATGGCCATATAACCCAAGAATTCTAAAAATAGGCTACCTTCATCATCCAACATAGATCTTATACTTTTGTATTATGCTATAATTTTATCTCTTTGTTTTGAATTCTTCATATGTAGTGGTATCTAATAATGTAGCTTTATATTATTCAACAATTTCCTCACATATTTTACTACCCCTTTTCTCCAAGAAAGATAGATGGTGAAGAAGGTTACTACCATCTCATTGAATCTCTTCCCCACTAGATAATTGTCATTTGGTTCATACTATGGTCACACCTTGTAGATGTATGGAATCACCTTCTTCATTATCTCCTCCAAAGTGACACCTCTTTACCTAGTTTATATGCATGCTCTCTTAAAATAGGCCACTTATATGAAATTTCTATATAAAGGTAAAATATATTCAATTTACTATTTCCCGTTGACCATTTGTTTATATAGGATATGTATAAAGGAGAATGTCCTAATTACTAACCTCTTTTCCAAATTACCTTTAATTACATCTAAATTATGAACCATGCCTCTAGGGCTATATATATTATATAATTATTCTTTATTTTCTCATATTTTTTGGCTTTCCTTCTCCATCTTTACTTCTCCATCTTTACCTTGCTAACTTCCAACCGATTATTCTCTTCTTATTCCTTTTTCTTAGCCTCCTCCTCTTCTTTCCTCTATTTATCTTCGTTCTCTTTCTTTTTATTTTCTTCTTCCTCATTATTATTATATTCTTCCTCATTGCTCTTGTTTTACTCTTCTTCTTCCTTATTTTTATTTTCTTATTCCTTCTTGGCGTTGAGTGCGGGCTAGGGATACAGGTGCGGGCCAGTGAGTGCGGGCTGGATACAGTGCGGGCTGGGATACAGCAGGCTGCGGATGTGAGGGCTACGGGCTGCGGATAAGGTGGGGCCGGGGAGGGGCCGGAGGCTGCGGGCCGTGACAAGCGGATATAGAAGGGGACAGGGCTGCGACAGGATCGCGGCCAGGCCGTGGATATAGGTAAGTCAGTTTCTCAGGTAGACCCACCAAACCTTATCATTCTTTGCAATATTCTTTACTATTTTCTGTCAAATCTGGTTTCAACAAGACATGCAAACCATGATTAAACATGAGGGTTTCAAAGACAACCCAAATATGGCACCACAAGGATCTATTATCTCAGAAACTCATACAACAATAGAAAACAAAATTTGGGGAAAGGCAGAAGTCTTCCAAAATCATACAACGGGTATAGCTAAAAAGTTGGTATATGTGAATGCAAAACAATACAAAGGGATTTTACGGCGTAGGCAAGCTAAAAAACTAAGAAGAACCCAGAAGAAAAACCTCACTTTGATTCTACCGAAGGCAACAAACAACAAAGAGAATTTTGTTTTCAGAGAACATAAAATGGAAGAAAAACAATCAAATCAGAAGGATAATAAAAAGGAACCAAAGCTGAACAAAATCGACAGAACTGCAGCATACAAGGAGGAAAGGGAAGACGTAGTCCAGGACTCTAAATACCTATACAGTCGTACTTCAACCCCTCTTTTGTGGTCTTCAGAACTATATGTGAAGGAACTCATGAACATGAAGGAAAGGCTTGGAATTTTAGAAAACCAGAAATTGAAAGAAAACAGTGAGAGGAAAGAACTCACAGAAGTCAGATACAAGTTAGAAAGAGAAAATAAAATTCTCAAAGAACAGGTTCTAAATCTTCAAAACCTCATGGAAAGAGGGCAACAAGAGTTAACCATGATAAAACAAGATCTAGGACATATGAAAACAGGGGAGAAAAAAGAACTGAAATGGTAAAAGAGAAGGAAACAATTCAGATAGATGAGATCCAATCAGCAATTAAAGACATGGAAATAAAAGAAAATCAACTAAAGGATCGGATAGAAGAAGCTAAAACTTGGTCTCAATTAGTAAGTGGATCATCAAATGAACAAAGGCAAGTCATGGAGAAACACATCAAAACACAGATAAAAGAAGAGAAAGATCAACGAACAGAGCAGTAAATTTTATTATCAAGGGTCTAAAAGATTTTGGCGAAAATGAGAGAACTGACATATTGGCAAGAGACTTTCTTAAAGACGAATTGAAGTGGACAGTTACATACAACAAGCAAACAGGATTGGCAGGAGAACAGAGGGAGGAAAGGACAGACACGTGCGAGTGGTTATGAGAAAAATAGAAGACAAACATGCTATCCTAAAAAACAGGGGACTTCTTAGAGGCACACACATATATCTAGATGAGGATTTGACATTCGCTCAACAAGAAGATCGAAGGAAAGAATGGGAGAAAGTGAGAAAAGCAAGGGAAGCAGGAAAATGGGCACAGATGAGAAATGGGAAAGCC
>CM031235.1:1605207-1718774 GCA_018340775.1 Taxus wallichiana var. yunnanensis
AGAGCCGTCGGCCTACCCTTTCAATGAAGTCTCCTAAATGCGATTAGTGTAATGCGTTTCAAAACATAGGAATTTTTATAACGCTGATGAAATAGTTTTGGGTTTAGTACACTTAGTGTATAGTGTGGCTCTTTTTCCTTTGCTTCATGTGTATATACATATATTAATGTATTAAATTTCTAAGTAACGTAACTTATTGAATAATAAAGTAAACATCTATATAGGTAGGTAAATATATATATATATATATATATATATATATATGAAAATAAATAAAAAGGCAAATTGAAAGTTGTTAATGAATTCTCTTCAAAATTAATGGTATCGCGTGCCTCTGCCACCCTTATAGGTATTTTGTCCACATTAATGGTACTCGACATTAATCAATCTAACTCGAAAGTCGACCCTCATTCTCTGGCGAAACGCGTCGAATGAGACTTAACTCCTCTTATCATCGTTCCCGAAGCATTAATGGACTAATCTAGTTTGAGCTCGAGTGCGAAGCGCACGCTATCAAAAAAATTCTTTGTCGCATTTTCGGCGTTGGTTTGTTCAGCAGTCGCTATCATCGCTTATCGGCGACGATCAAGCCGAGCTGAGCGAAAGCTACATTTTTAGGTATCGAGCCAGGGTCAAGCTGGGACCCTTGGCGTACCCTCGCCGAACACGCAAGTATCAGAACTTTCAACTTAGTGACAGAACATTATTTTTTAAAGTATAAAACCATATTGTTGATAATTATAGTAATGCAACAAATTTAAAAATCACACAAGACTCTAAGATAAAGGTGAACTAACTCTCGCTTTTTGATCTCAGGCAGAGGCGCGGATTGGGCGAGGGGTCTCTTCACATAGACTAGACATACCACCACCGAGCAAGCGTGCCGCAGCCTCTTCGCCTCCGCCCTTGGAGCCATTTGCATACTTCTTCAGATGTTAATGCCGCCATACGCGGAGAGCCCTGAGGCGACTTTGCAGCGCATAGTTTGAGCCATCAAGTTAGATGCCTGTGCATCCCCTCGACAGCCGAGGAGCACAGAGCTTGAGTAGAATTTCCGCGTGCGTAGTCCTGTTAGAGGCAGAGTCACCTGGCGAGAGGACATGGGGACAGGATCTCGGAGACATGTGGATGTGTCTCGAGCCCTGCATGAGAGGGAGGAGCATATAGAGACCTAGAATTGCGTACTACATCAGCTGCAGACCATATCGTGGGAGATCCCTGGCTGCGACCCTCTCACTATTGAGTGATATAGGTGGTTTTCAGAGCATGGTTGGTGAGCTGAGCGGATGCTTCAAGCTGTCGTCCTCGTAGTGCAACACGAAAGCTCGTGTTGCGATCCATCTTCCGAAGGATGGAGCAGGAGTCCAGTGGAGGACTGAGGAGCAGCTCCATGTTGACTCGAGACGATTACCCGGGAGCTACTTTGAGGAGCGGTTCAGAGCAGGTATTTACTAGGAGGTTTATTCAAGAGGCATAGATGAGTTTCATGACCTCCGTCTGGGGATCGATATAAGAAATTGAGTATGAGAGTCGATTTACTGGACCTACTTGCATGTCGATTATATGCGGATGGCAGTACGATTCACGTGTTCATTCGGGGCCCGAACTTGATTTAGGCGTAGGCGCGATGACGCATTCATTGCCCATAGACGTTAGCAGAGGCCGTGGAGAAGGCCTATATTGCAGAGGGGAGACACGGGGGAAGACACAGCATGCTAGAGATAGAGACGAGCCGTATCCACAGATGCGAGATAGTAGGTCGAAGGCCGATTCCTCCTCCACGGGTGGACAGAGTTGCAGGCGTGCTTCTTTTAGGCCACCACAAAGCGGAAGCAGCAGCAGCAGAACCCGCCCACCCTACCGACCTCCTCGTGAGATTCGATGCACGAGAGGGGCGTAGTATGGGGCCTCCTCCTAGGGGTCCCATCGGAGACAGAGTGCCTTGAAGGCACTCGAGAGCTCAGCCACGCCGAGCTCGCAGCGAGAGACCTCGGCGATCCATGCCGGATCGTCGGGATCGCAGATCTCGATCATCTAGAGTACCACTGGAGCCGCTTCCCCACTGGAGAGGATCAGCGGCTTTATGGTCTGCGAGTTGTTGGGCATATTTGGAGAGATTGCCCACTTAACCCTACGAAGGGTAAGACACAGAGCTCGAGCCCACTTGTTGGAGATATGGCACGAGTCATCGGATCTACGCAGCTGTCGAAACCGCCAGTGAGCATCGAGTACTTGTGATTGAGACGAGGTAGTATTGGTGGTATTTCCACCTCTATATTATTTGATCTGGTTCTTGATTCCTTCATTGCACCATCTTTGGTAGAGCGTTGTAGGGCTGTGGCGATTAGGCGAGGGCCGTAGTTGGGGCGTTGAGATGGCTTCGAGCCAAGATTTACGCAGACTCCTACCAAGGAGTGTGTAGTGGATTTGGGACCCTTCACCACTACTTCTGATCTTAGGATCCTTCCATTAGGATCTTATGGCATCATTTTAGGCATGGATTGGTTGTCCGCCCACAGAGCTAGAGTGGATTGTTACCACAAGACTATTGCTTGCATAGATGACCTTGGGATAGAGTCAGTGATATCAGGAGTTAGGAGACCCGTTTCTATTCGTACCATCTCCGCTATGCAGCTTAAGCGGTGTATGCGACGGCAAGGGTCACGATTGTATCTTTATTCTGATTAGTGACAGTCGTCGGGGACGAGTCAGGGGGACCTTCCCTCGATGATCATCCCATCTTATCTGAGTTCGCCGATGTGTTTCCAGGGGAGCTACGGGATTACCTCCCCCACGGGAGATCGACTTCCATATAGATCTAGTTCCAGGTGCAGAGCCTATCTCGCGAGCACCCTATCGGATGACTACACCTGAGTTGTGTGAGCTCAAGTTACAGCTTGAGGGCCTTCTGGAGAAAGGCCTAATTCGTCCTAGTGTATCCCCTCGGGTGCACTTTATTATCTTCATAAAGAAGAAGGATGGATCTCTTCGGTTGTGCATTGATTACCGTCAGCTGAATAAAGTAACGATCAAGAATCGTTACCCCCTTCCACGCATTGACGATTTGTTTGATCAAATGAAGGGGGCAACCGTGTTCTCCAAGATAGATCTTAAGTCAGGGTACCATCAGCTCAGGATTGCGGAGACAGATATCCACAAGACAGCTTTCCGCACGAGATATGGCCACTACGAGTTCACAGTGGTACCTTTTGGTTTGACGAATGCCCCCGCAGTGTTTATGAGTTTGATGAATGGGGTATTCAGGACCTTCCTTGATCGTTTCGTGCTCATTTTTCTTGATGATATTCTGATTTACTCACGCACACGTGAGGAGCACGAGGAGCACCTTCGCCCGCCAAGTTCTTCGATGTCTTCATGCGAGCGCGCCTTTACGGGAACTTGGAGAAGTGTGCGTTCTTTCATCCCGAGGTGATATTGGGCCCACGTTATTTCGGGGAAGGTATCGCAGTTTCGATCCTTCCAAGATTCGAGCCATCATGGATTGGCCAAAGACCTACCACTAGTGTGACCGAGGTGCGTAGTTTCATGGGACTAGCGAGATACTACAGGAGGTTTGTTCAGACTTCTCTCGGATTGCGCACCCCATCACTTCTCTTGGCGGAAAGGGAAGAAGTTTGTATGGACAGATAAATGTGAGCGAGCCTTGATACATTGAAGGAGTGCCTTACGAGAGCACCTATCCTTGCAGTGTCGGATCCTCATGGAGAGTTTTTCGTATGCCGATGCTTCCTTGGCGAGAATGGAGGAGTGCTTATGCGGGAGGGTAGAGTAGTTGCCTTTGAGTCTCGCAAACTCAAAGATTATGAGCTCAATTATCCGACCCATGACCTTGAGCTTACGGCGGTAGTACATGCTTTGGTGCGGTGGAGACACTTTCTTCTTGGCGAGATTTACACTCAGACTCGATCACTTGAGTCTTCGCCACCTCTTCACACAGCATTTCCAATCTCAACGCTCGTCGGCGGCGTTGGATGGAGTTACTATGTGAGTATGACATGGAGATAGAGCATGTGAAAGGAAGGAGAATGTGGTTGCAGATGCCTTGAGTAGACGGAGACATGTGGCTATGGCCACCTCGGTGGCACGGATTTGCGGAGTAGGATCTTAAGCAGCTTCCTCGGGATAGTTTTTACCTTGCTGCAGAGCGAGTGGATCGAGTCTCGAGACCCCTTGAGGTAGATTTGATGGATTTTCGTTAGAGGAAAGATGGTCTTCTCGAACACGAGGTCGAATATATGTTCCCGAGATGGAGGCTTGAGACATGACATTTTAGACAGAGGCTCATTGTGCACCGTATTCAGCCCATCCTGGTGAAGAAGATGCACGCCACCTTGAGACAGCTTGTACTTTTGGAGAGGACTTCGGAGAGACATAGCTTCATTTGTATCCCGCTGTTTAGAGTGCCAGAGGGTGAAGGCCGAGCATCAGCATCCAGCTGGCCTTCTCTATCCTCACGCCATACCAGAGTGGAAGTGGGACACCATTTCTATGGATTTCATTGTTGGGTTACCGACGTCGAGATACCACCACGACGCCATCATGGTCACGGTGGATAAATTAACGAAGGTAGCTCACTTTTCTCCAGTGAAGACTACCTACACGGCTAGTGCAGTAGCACGTGTATATCTTGATGAGATTGTCAGATTACATGGGATTCCGCGGAAGATCATTTGCGACCGCGACCCCTTGTACACCTCCCATTTCTGGACCACCATGCAGTATGCCCTTGGGACGAGGATTAATTTCAGTCTGACTTATCACCCCGAGACAGATGGACGCAGGAAGAGAGGAGTGAATCGGATTCGGAGGACATGCTCGGGATGTACGTGATGGATCATCGATCGAGATGGGAGGAGTATTTATATTTGGTAGAATTTGCCTCTGACAATGCTTTCAGAGCTCTATAGGCATGGCTCCTTTTCGGCATTATATGGTAGAGAGTGCGGGACACCCCTTAGCTGGGATAGGATTGAGGATGTGGTTTCTCTTGGGCCGAATTATTACAGGACATGGAGCAGCAGGTTACCTTGATTAGACAGAGATTGCAGGAGGCTCAGGATAGACAGAAGAAGTATGCAGACCAACATAGGACAGATCGCAGTTTTGAGGTAGGCACGAAGGTGTTTCTTCGTGTCAGGCCACATAAGAGCCCTATCCGTTATGGAAAAGGTTCTAAGCTTGCTCCTAGGTTTGTGGGACCCTTTGAGATCTTGGAGCGCCTCGGCCCCTTAGCCTATCGTCTAGCACTGCCACCTAGCTTATCGCGCGTCCATGATGTATTTCACGTTTCTGTGCTTAGGAGATATGTTTCTGATCCTTCTCATGTGCTAGATTGGACTGCATTGCAGTGCGAGATCGAAGCGGTGATGGTGGAGCCCGTGCGCATTTTAGATCGCGAGACCACAGGCCTTTGCGAGAGATTGATCGAGTTCGAGTCAATGGGACGAGATACGATGAGACTGCTGCTACTTGGGAGGATGCTACATCATTGCGAGCTCAGTTTCCACACTTGTTTCAGTGACTTCCAGGAGGAAGTCTAGTCTAAGGGGAGGGGGATGTAATGCCCACTTCCCTACGACACTTAGTTGATCATCATTTTGAGTTATGCAGACTTTAGATATGGACATGGATTATACTTATGTTGATTAGCATGATGTCTTGTGATTAGATGCTTTTGGATTATGGTTGGATTTTGTTTTCAGTAGGATCTGCACTGAATCATGGACAGACTATTGGATATTGATATTATTTTTATATAGATATATCGCATGTGTTCTAACATTGGATTTCTTCGCCCTGATGAGTAGAATGTAGTTGTTGAATTTACATTACCGTGATTTTGAAAAAATGATGAAATGCATAATTAAGTTGTGAATTAGACCTAGAAATAATGATTGCTTGAATTTCGTATAGATGTTAATAAATTTCATGCATATGATTATTTTGGATATTTTGACATGGCCGCCAGGCCGAAGAGGGTATTTTTGCATTTTTAGGAAACACAAAGATGATCACAACCATGAGGGGGATTGGGGACCAAACACAACAGGATGCCGGGTGGTTACAACATTGGTCGTCAAGGCAACTTGTAAACTGTATTGTGTTAGCTTGTTCTTGTATGTGTTGAGAAAATTGCTTGAAGGGGTAATGTTCTAATGTGACCATGGGGTTGAGAATTTTATTTAATTGTTTTATTTACTTTAGTAGGTGACTTCATTTGGGATGCCCTTCTTCTATTACTTTTGCTAAGTATGTTTAGATTAATTTATTATCTTGTTTTAGTCATGTGGGTGTAATAAATTTTGTTGGTTGGCTCCTTGAGCCATGTGTTGTCTCTTGTTTTGAATGCTTATCTTGAGTGTTGACCACTCCAAATCTCTTGAAAACTCGAATTTGAGTTTGAGGGCAATTTTGGAGGACTTGTGGGACAAGTTAAACTTGTCCCACACTTCCCAAAACCCCTTACCAACCATATCTATGGGTTGGGAAGCCCAAAAAGGGATTAGTTATTGTTTTGGGAAGTGATTTTGACTTGGAGTGCACTTTTTCTTCATTTTGCATTTATTTTGTACCTTAAGGCACATGGGAAAGGGATGGTTGTGGAAGAGAGTGGTCATTCAACCCAACCACCCATTTATGGTGTTTTGGGATTTGAGTTGACCTTGGGAGATGGTTGAGGATGTGTGATGTGGCATCCTACATGGAGCCACATCACCCTCACCCTTACCTTTGTTCTATTTATTGAAACTTCCTCTCTTGTTGAGGGGGTTAGAGCTTTGTTTTTTTGGTGTTGTTGAAGAGTTCTTTGTTATTGGGAGAGAGAGGAATTGGGAGAAGGAGATAGAGAGAGTTTTTGGACTTGCATGCTTGGATTGATTTGGGAAGGAGCTTGGACAAGTTTCTTGGTGTAGGCTTCTCCAATGGAGAGGTAGGGAACCCTCTCCTTTGTTTTTGCTTCTTATTATTATTGCTTTTATGCTAAAAATTGTGAAAAAGAAATGCATGTTTACTTTGGTGATATTGTGAAAAAGGGTTTGAATGCTTGTTGTATAGTATAGGAGAGGTCTATGGGGATAGTCTTGAGGGAGGCAAAAGAGTAGATTAGGATGTTGTGGAGGGAGTTTGAGAGGGATGCCCATCTTGGGTAGGAATGTTTACATTCTACCTTGTCTTTGAGGGAGCCATAAGAGGAGGGAGGCATAAGAGTATGGGAGGAATAAGGGGTACTTGAGGGAGGCATAAGAGTCATAGGGGCTTGTGTATATTGTGGAGGGTTTTAGATGGGCATCTCATCTCATTTGGGAGGCATAAGGGAAATATCCCCATAGTTCCTTCTCTTGTTGGCTTGGATGCAAGCCTTGTTGTGTAATGTTTAATGTTATTGTGTGTCTCTTGTTCATCTATTTTTAGCTTGAATGTTGTGAAGAACTTGTATTGTGGAAGCATGTATAGTTGCCTTGTGTTGGAGACCACCCTCCATTGTGTTGTGTTTGGGGCTCGGGGGTCAATGGAGGAGATTGCTTCTCTTCTCCATTGAGATTTGGTTGGGAGGAGAGTGTTGCCTCTCCCCCTATCTTGGTTGTGATTAATCTTCATGGAACTTGGAGTATGGAAGAAGAACTCTTGGGAGCACAAGAACCTTGTTGTTGACATTGTTACAAATATCATGTAATTACCCACCTTGAGTGGAGAAAGAAATGTAATATTGCCTTGCTTTCTCTAGTTTTACATAATTGCAAATTTGTTCTACATAAAGTAGAATGTGTTGTAAAAGATTTTAAGGAAAGTTGCATTGGAAGGAAAACATTTCTTGCTTTAAGATTATTGGAAAGTGTTGTAACAAATATTGAATGAAAATTGTTCTTTTGAACTCCAATAATAAGCATGTAATATGGATGGAATTAAAGGTTGAAAGGACGACATTTTATCTATTCTCTTTCTTACTTGATTTGGTACTTCTCATGAGTATGTCAATTTTGTTTACATGTTAGTTGACCTTGCTTTAAAGTTAATGGAAGTAATTTTGGAGTCCTCTTGAAAGGTGTTGGAAATTGGTACTAAATATATGTTAATTTTCATCTTATTACTTGAAGGAGAGGTGTTGAATGGATGGGAAAAATAGTATCTTATTTTCTTCTTGTATACTTGTTGGAAAGACTTAAGTTGTTAATGACTTGTAATATGCCAATAAAAACACTTTCAAGCTCTAGTCCCTTTATGTTTTATTCATCCTTGAATCTATTGTAAAATCCACGGCTAGCTAACAAAGGAAATGAAATCGAACCACTTGAAATCCCATGCAATGTCTATAAATAGGGTTGGGTAGAAATAAAATTATAATGCAAATACTTTAACCTATCAAGTTCAATACCCACACTCCTTAATGTATATCAAAGACACTAATAGTTTGAATATTATCCATATTTAGGTATTATTCAAACTAATGGATATGCTGGTAACAATACACTGTTATATACCCCCTTAAAATTAACAAAGTATACCATTGAAAGCTATAGCCAGTATATAATATTAACTAAAATACGCAAGGGAACTTATGGAATTATAGATTTCAAATCATAGCAGCCTGCCGTCAATTTCTAATTGTATTAATCAAGTACTCAAATTTGAAATACTGCAAGGATACAATAGCAAATAAATAAGTCTTGTAGTAAGTCATTCAATCTTGTTTGGGTAAGTAATTCGTGCTCCACGAGCATACTGTCACAGCGAACTTTAAACAGCTGCAATGCTTTCAAAAACGAGTTCTGGGGCGCCTCCTCTGTCCCACAATCTGTTGATAAAAATATTTTAAAGGAGAAACCCGTTTTGGGGAATGCATCCGATACTGAGCAGATAACAACATAGTTGGCAACCTGTTCGTTGAAACTGCCTTTGTGGCTTTCGTGCTCTGTCTGCTCGCTTACGAGCACCCCACGCCCCGCACACAATGCAGTACCCAATGAAAGTGGAGGTAATCTGCCTCCTCACGCGGCCAAGGGCAGTCAAAACTGGAATAACGCCTTTCCCTTGCGCCTGGAGTTTCCCTTGATCACCAGATGGTCTTCCACGCGGCCAGGGCCGAGACAGCCGGAGCTCACGCCTCCTCACGCACCTTAGACCTTCCTGCTTCCCTTTCTTGTGCCCACGCGCCCAGGACAGCGTGAAAAACGGTGGGCTGAACTTCTTGCAGGTCAGAGACTGCAAATCTAGGCGGGTTATTGTTTACACGGCCCGGGCAGACTTAAAACGGGTCTGTACGCCTCCTTCTGGCCTGTAGCTCCGTCTACATCTTCCTCCCTACTGTTCACGCGGCCTGGGGCGGTGAAACGTGGTAAAAACGCCTGTCTTGCGCCATGGTTCCTCGGTTTGGCGTGGGTATTAGGTGAACAATTGAAAACATTGTTTGACGCCTTGAATGCGGCCAGTGGGAGTGGCGTGCACGCCAATGGAGAAGTTTAAAAGGAGTTCGGCTGGTGGTGGTTGAGCCACCGCCCCCAACCATAGCATTTAAAATAAGTTTGATTTGGGACCTATTAAGAATACAACTATTTATATTATAAACTAGAGCCGTGCAGCCTCTACCCTTTCCAACAAGTCTCCTAAATGCAATTAGTGTAATGCGTTTCAAAACATAGGAATTTTTATAACGCGATGAAATAGTTTTGTGTTTAGTACACTTAGTGTATAGTGTGGCTCTTTCCTTTGCTCATGTGTATATACATATATTAATGTATTAAATTTCGAAGTAACGTAACTTATTGAATAATAAAGTAAACATCTATATAGGTAGGTAAATATATATATATATATATATATAAATATATATATAATAAAAAGGCAAATTGAAAGTTGTTAATGAATTCTCTTCAAAATTAATGGTATCGTGCCCTCGGGCTACCCTTATAGGTATTTTGTCCACACAATGGTACCTGACATTAATCAATCTAACTCGAAAGTCGACCCTCCTGTTCTTGGCGAAACGTCGAATGAGACTTAACTCCTCTTATCATCGTTCCCGAAGCATTAACGGGACTAATCTAGTTTGAGCCTGTATGCGAGCACGCTATCAAAAAAAAAAAAAAGTTTGTCGCATTTTCGGGACGTTGGTTTGTTCGCAGTGTCGTCATCGTCGCCAAACATCGTTGCTGAGCGTCAGTCGTCGAAGCGAGCGTTACGATTAACTTAAAAATATGAAGAATTATTTATTTTAAACTTCGATGAAATGAATTGAAACATTGATTCAAACTTCTAGTTGGTGATCAAATTTAGGAATGTAATCAAACTTTTTTTAGTAACAATAATTATAATATTAAAAAAGAAACTCTATTTAGTCTAAACGACAATTTTAGAGATTATTTGAATAAGTAAATGGCAAAGTTGTAAAATTGAGATTTTTTATTTTAAACTTTGATGAAATGAATTGAAATATTGATTCAAACTACTAGTTGATGATTCAAACTTTGTAAACTTTTTTTTAGTAATGATAATTATAATATTAAAAAAATAAACTCTATTTAGTCTAAAGGACAATTTTAGAGACTAGTTGAATAAGTAAATGACACGATTGTAAACTTATATTGCAGATTATTCCATTTTTTCTCATGGTTTGAAAGAAACCAGTGTTTGTAAAATTATATAGTGAAATTGTATACTAGTAATATTCCATTTTTAGGTGAGAAATGTAGTTGAGGGTATTAAAAACTCATTAAACTTCTACAATTGCTTTCATACTTTACATTCAAAAAAGCCATTGATTGAATAATCTCAATACATAAAATGAACTATTGTACTATGCTAGAAATATGATAAATCTATACTCTTCAACAAGAATAACAAAACAACTATTGAAATATTCTATAAGTATAGTAAAGCTATACCCTTCAACGATAAAATGTCAATCAATTTGGTGACTGTATATAAAGTTTGTTAGTGTTACTTTTACTTTGATAACTATTTTTATTGAAGTATTATGAAAGTCATAGTACAAGGATTAATATATGAAAAAATATTTGTCCAATTCTTGATTATTGAAATTTTATTTCATTTTTGAAATCTTTTTTGCATGCTAGTCATCAAGACCTCCAAGACCAAAAGTTTTGTTGTTGCCTTATGGGTCATGAATGTCGGAGTGTAGGGTAAAGTTGAGTTATTATTATTTTTTTTGTAACTTTTTTCTATAAGAGAAACAATTGGGAATACTATTTTGATAGCCACAAAATTTGTTCAGGATCTTTAAAAAAAAATTCTTTTGTTGTATATTTCTACGCTTTATATTTTAAAATGTTATTTAGTTGAGTTATTTGTTAGGGTTGGTTGGAGGGGAAGAGGCGGGCTAGAGAGATGAGAGGAAGGTTGGAGTGAAGAGGAATAAGATTGGAGAGGGATGAGGAAGGTTAGAGGGTGTGAAAAGGAGGAAGTTTGGAGGAAGGTGAGAGACGGGCTAGAGGGATGGAAGGGTTGGAGAGAGTTGACGATGTTGTTGGAGTGAAGAGAAAGAAGGGTGGAAGGATGAGGAAGGTTGAAGGGAGGCGAAAGGAGGGTTAGAGAGTGTGAAGAGGAGAAAGTTTGGAGGCAAGATGATATTGAGGAGGCGAGAGGAGGGTTAGAGGGATGGAAGGAGGGTTGGGGAGATTTGACTGTAGGGTTGAAATGAAGAGGAAGGAGGGTTGGGAGAGTGTGAAAAGGAGGAAGTTTGGAGGAAGGTGAGAGACAGGCTAGAGGGATGGAAGGGTTGGAGAGAGTTGACGATGTTGTTGGAGTGAAGAGAAAGAAGGGTGGAAGGATGAGGAAAGTTGAAGGGAGGCGAAAGGAGGGTTAGAGGGTGTGAAGAGGAGAAAGTTTGGAGGCAAGATGATATTGAGGGAGGCGAGAGGAGGGTTAGAGGGATGGAAGGAGGGTTGGGGAGAGTTGACGGTAGGGGTTGAAATGAAGAGGAAGAAGTGTTGAAGGATGAGGAAGGTTGGAGGGAGGTGAAAGAAGGGTTATGAGGGGAAGAAGAACAAGGTTAGAGGGTGTGAAGAGGAGTAAGTTTGGAGGGAGGTGAGAGGAGGGCTAGAGGGATGGAAGGAGGGTTGAAGAGAGGTGGGAGGAGGGTTGGAGAGAGTTGACGCAGTAGGGTTGAAATGAAGAGGAAGAGGTGTTGAAGGATGATGAAGGTTGGAGGAAGGTGAGAGGGAAGAAGAAGAAGGATGGAGGGAGGTGAGAGGAGGGTTATGATGGAAGAAGAAGGTTAGAGGATGTGAAGAGGAGGAAGTTTTGAGGGGGTGATAGTAGGGATAGAGGGATGGAAGGAGGGTTGGGGAGAGTTGATTTGTAGGGTTGAAATGAAGAGGAAGAAGTGTTGAAGGATGAGGAAGGTTGAAGGGAGGTTAAAGGAGGGTTACGAGGGAAGAAGAAGAAGGTTAGAGGGTGTGAAGAGGAGTAAGTTTAGAGTGAGGGTGAGAGGAGGGCTAGAGGGATGGAAGGAGGGTTGAAGAGAGGTGGGAGGAGGGTTGGAGAGAGTTGACGGTAGGGTTGAAATGAAGAGGAAGAAGTGTTTAAAGATGATGAAGGCTGAGGAAGGTGAGAGGGAAGAAGAAGAAGGATGGAGGGAGGTGAGAGGAGGGTTATGATGGAAGAAGAAGGTTAGAGGATGTGAAGAAGATGAAGTTCGAGGGGGTGATAGGAGGGTTGGAGAGAGTTGACGATATGATTGGAGTGAAGAGAAAGAAGGGTGGAAGGATGAGGAAGGCTGGAGGGAGGTGAAAGGAGGGTTAGAGGGTGAAAGTAGGGTTAGAGGGATGGAAGGAGGGTTAGAGAGAGTTGAATGTAGGGTTGAAGTGAGGAGGAGGAAGGGTTGAAGGATGAGAAAGGTTGGAGCAAGGTGAGAGGAAAGAAGAAGAAGGTTAGAGGGTCGGAAGAGGGGGTTGGAGGGTGGGAAGAGGGGATTTGCAGTGTGTGAAGAGGAGCAAGTGTAGAGGGAAGATGAGAAGAGGGTGAGAGAAGGGTTTGAGAGTTCACAGGAGGGTTGGAGAGAAGTGGAAGAAGGGTGGAGAGATGAGGAAGGTTAGAGGGAAGATGAGAGTTGGAAGGAGGTGAGATGAAAGTTAGAGGGAAGAATAAGTTTGCAGGGTGCAAAGAGGTGGAAGGTTGAAGGGTGGGAAGGAAGAAAAAGGAGGTTGGAGGGTGTAAAGAGGAGGAAGAGTGGAGGGAAGATGAGAATTGAATGGTGTGAAGATGAAAGATGGAGGGAGGTGAGAGGAGGGTTACGATGGAAGAAGAAGAATATTAGAGGGTGTGAAGAGGAGAAAGTTTTGAGGGAGGTGAGAGGAGGGCTATAGGGATGGAAGGAGGGTTGGAGAGAGTTGAGAGAATGGTTGGAAGGATGAGGAATTTTGGAGGGAGGTGAAAGGAGGTTTAGAGGGTGCAAAGAGGAGGAAGTTTAGAGGCAAGATGAGATGAGGGAGGTGAGAGGAGGATTAGAGGGATGGAAGGAGGGTTGAAGAGAGGTTGGAGGAGGGTTGGAGAGAGTTCAAGAGAGATGGGAGGAGGGTTGGAGAGAGTCGATAGTAGGGTTGAAGTGAAGAGGAAGAAGGGTTGAAGGATGGGTAAGGTTTGAGGAAGGTGAGAGGGAAGAAGAAGAAGGTTGAGGGTGGGAAGAGGAGGGTTTGAGGGATGAGAAAGAAGGTTGCAGCGTGTGAAGAGGAGCAAGTGTAGAGGGAAGATGAGAAGAGGGTTAGAGGCACTACTAGAGGGGGGGGTGTTTTGAGACAAAAGTTTGAGACATAAGTTGTACTTATGTCTCAAAATTATACTTTTGTCTCAAACTTCTCTCTTTTTTAATTTAATATTTTTTAACGATTGATTTTCTTTTTCAAAAACACGCGTACCTGACCAAAGATTTTGACGTTTCAATGTCTCTCCTCTGAAATGTATCCCTAACCCTAATCACATCGAGAGCGTGGCGGCCGCTCAAGGAAGATGCTGGTATGTCTGCAGATGGAGGTGTGGCGGTTACGCCCTCTACCCTGGTCCGCGTGCAGGTAAATCTTAAGCTCCTCCCTCAATACTCCTTCAATTGATTAAATAATTCCTTTTTTTATACATTGTTTGAATGTGTTAACTAAACATTTGGGCATTGAAATTCCAGGATTTTGAAGGATCATGCGTAGTATTCATAGTAGAAATAGTGGCGGTGGTGTTCTACAAGAAGAAAATGGTTGCAGTTGAATATTCAGGCCAGATTGGATAGGGACAGGGTAGAAATCATATCATTCAACAGCAGGGGAAAGCCTGCCAAACTCTTCACCGTCAAAGAGATCCAAAAGGAAACAAATGGATTTACAGGCGATCGAGTACTGAGATTTGGTGGCTTCGGCGAGAAAAACATAGTTCTTAAACAAGGTAAGAATTATGTCGCAAGGGGTGAGATTTTTGGGGTGCAGGGTGGATGCAGAGGAACTCCTCATGGTCTACGAATATATCCCCAATGGTACCTTATTCGAACACCTTCATCAAGGTCCCTTTCTCGATTGGAAAAAGCATCTCAACATTGCATATTAGACGGCAGAAGCCTTGCCCTACCTTTACTCTGATTGCAGTTCCCCAATTTATCACAGAGACGTCAAATCCACCAATATTCTCCTCGATGAAAAATTGAATGCAAAAGTTTTGGAATTCGGCCTCTCCCGTCTTGCAGAGACGGATTTGTCTTACATTTCTAGTGTTCTCTGGGTACGTTGGGCTACTTGGATCCTGAGATGGTGGGAAGAATTTGGATTTTATGATACAGTGAGGAATTCTATTAACATTCGTATGAGAAGCAGAATTTTTCTCATTTCAAATTGGAGCTCTGCATCCAGTCAATTAAATCTTGAACCTTTCCTTCTTACAAAGCACAACTGGATTTTTCGGTGGAAAAAAATAGATTTATTCCATTCATGTTCTCTGCGGTTACAGGCAAGTTATTTTGTCCTTTTTCCTTCTGTTATTGATGTTGTTTATTAGAAGATATGAATATAACATCTGTTACGATTTGATATTTTTTTCATCTTTTTTTTTTAAAAAGTGATTTGTATGTGGGCACTATTCTGGGACTAGTATCAATGTGTTTTGCCACATGAGTTCTACTTTGGACTGTTTTCAATTAACATAAATGAATAGATACAGTTTGAATTATTTCTAATGGTTTAGTTTTTCTCAGTCACATCATCGACTAAACAACTGCGGGCTCGTAGTGAAGCCCTGCTGAAATTATTGTAACATTACCCTGTGATAATATAGAGGCGGACAACAATGTTAGGGAGTAATCGAAGGATATATGTCGCTATATATGTTCAAGGAGTTTGTATAATCTGTATTGGAATGAAACATGCTACAACATATTCTCTCCTACAGCCGGGAATATTCAGTATTCCAGTATGACTAATTATATCCGAGTAAAAACAATACCATAAAATCTATATGTCAATATTCTAGTATGATTGATATGTGATTTGTATGATTAATTTTTTATTCGGTCCATAGACCTTTGGCTTAAAGTGGGTGAGGGGCTCCCTTTACATAGTTAAAGATAGTTGGAGGCTCTACCTTGTACCTCTCATTTTGTCTACCCTAAATACAAAAGTAGATGGAAATTTTGCACAAAAATTTTAACTATCTGCCCAATAGACTAATTCTGTCGAATACTCTGTTTCTTTTATGAAATTTAGTGTTCAAAATCACTTTTCCTGGAAGAAAATGCCAAGTTTGAGTTTTAAGGGAATTTCCTGGTCAATTTGTGTCAAAATAGTGGAATATTAGCATCTTGAGGCAATTCGGAGGGTTTAGAGATGAACTGTTATCACAATTTGCTAATTCTGTTATCATAATTACCTCATCAGCCCCTTGTTCTAATTTGTATTTCATGTTCTGTTTTTGATCTCAGGCTGTCTTCCAGTAGTTTGAATATGCAGTTGATTCCTTTCTTTTGTAGTGAAGGCCTTCTCAAAGGCTGTAATATACAGAAATTTCTTCTAAACTCCTCATTTTCCATGATTGAAAATTTCCAGTGCATTCTGATGAGTCGATGGCAATAGATTGCCATATATAGAGCTTATGTTAATTTTTACAACTACTTTGAGTTCCACACATAAATGAATTCCCCTTCAGAGAGCCCAAGCAAAAAACGATTGGAACAATGTGTCCTGCCAACTGCATCAAGGTGGTACTCATCCAATGATTCATTTTGTTATTCTTGTCCTTATTATCTCGCAAACATCCGAGTGAATATCACATAAGGAGTTGGAACTTTTGCTTGCTGGTAGGACATGGTTGTTTAAATGCTCAATGACTATAGGCTCATCTTGGGTTTTGATTATATTGATTTTAGTACTGGGTTTCACCCATTGTTCTGGTGTTAGAGGGTTTTTCCACAAAATAGCCAGTCTTATGTGCTTGAGATTGATTAAGAATCATTTGCAGAGAATCTTCATTTTATGGTCCATACTAAAAATGATGTTACTCAAGTCTTTATTGTTGATTGGTTCCTTCTTATAGATGAATTTTGATTTGCAGTTGATTTTCTATTTGTGACAGACAGAATTTATGGTTGACATGAAGTGTGAGGGATGTGTTTCATCTGTTCGGAACAAGCTAGAGCCATTGGACGGTATGTGATGATTTTCATTTGGTATAAAATTGGAAGTATTATATGCTCATGGCCCATAAGCAATTTATTTTTGCATTTCCATGTCAGTTTCCTTGAACTAGGACATAAATAGCACTTTCATTACTTTCCAGGTTAATTCCTATAGATGGTTGATTAATGGTCACGACTCATGGTGGTATCCTTTTCTCCATAACTGTCTTTATATTTTAAAAAAATTTGGCTACCTTGAATTGGTGGAACATATATCCTTTCTCAGGTGTGAAGAGAATAGATGTAGACCTGCCTAACCAGGTAGTCAGGATACTGGGTTCATCGCCTCTCAACTCTATGATGACAGCTCTTGAACAAACTGGTCGGAAAGCTCGGCTGATCGGTCAGGGATCACCCGAAGGTATGGTTGTTTTTTATATTCACTTTTATCATTGATTCTTTGAGCCAATAAGCACATACATTTTCATGAATTTTTTTTTGTGGGGTGGGGAGGATAAGGGGTTCAATCATATTGTGATATCTAAACAGTAAACAATGAAATGATAGGCAACAAGCATTCAAAGAATTAAAATATAACATTAAATCATAATTATGAGGAAACTCGGTATCAGGATGGGGAGCTGCCACCTGACTGGCACCCACATTTCCTGGTGATTATATATATATATATATATATATATATATATATATATATATATATATATATATATATATATATATACTATAGTCGTACCCTTATTCATGTTCCCATGTACTCTGATTTGAAATGGCATCCCTGTCCCAACACCCGTCCCTGCCCTTTTACCCGTTCCCTTTCCAGTAATGGTACGCACGTCTCTTGCTAACTATGCATCTAAAAAATTCAGTCAATCATAACACGTGTTCAAGATGGGGCATGAAAGGCTTGAAAATGTTTCAAAAGGACCTGACAAAGGCCATCAACATTGGTGTGAAAACATTGAGAGCAGCATTTTGTTGTGCATATGATGTCTATTTTTTGTATGGGTATGTGCTAGTAATTTAAAAATGCATATGTACCAAATACAGAATTCCAGATTTTTACAGGAAAAGGAAATATAATCCTAAAAATATGAATTTTAGAAAAAAATACAAAAATCATGAGGACATCCACTATAATTAGTGTGTTAGCTGTAGTTATGTGTTCTACATTGGTCAAATCCACGTGCAAGTGGGTTGGTGGAATTATGGAATGGTTGGATATAAATAAACAAAATCAGTTGAAACAATTGAAAAGGGTATATAGAAATATCTTGAAGCAGGTGGACACCTGGAAGCATTATATGTCACTGTAAGATATTTAGCCTATATAAAAATACTTTTCTAACATAAAGACCATCTCAGAAATAGAATCATATCAGTTAGTATCATAGCCTAATCATATGAACGTTGCCATTTCAGAAATTTTCTGTTTGTTTTCAAATTACGGAATCCTGTATACTGATTTTATTCTGGGTATCGACTGTGCTCTTTAACATTTATTGATTAAAAATTATACAGAACTGTTAGGATACGGGATGGAATTTTGGGATTAAGCCATTTTAGATTGCTTAAGAAGCTAGGGTGTGGTGACATAGGCAGTGTCTATCTTTTAGAATTGAGTGGTATGAGATGCTATTTTGCAATGAAGGTGATGGACAAAGGATCTCTGGCAAGCCAAAAAAAGTTGCTGAGAGCTCAAACTGAAAGAGAAATTCTGCAATCTTTGGATCATCCTTTTCTCCCCACACTATACACTCACTTTGAGACGGACAGGTTCTCATGCCTGGTTATGGAGTATTGTCCAGAGGAGATTTGCACACGCTTCGAAAACGACAATCGGAAAGCACTTCTCGAGCAAGCGTCGGTAAGAATATTAACCATTCGCCGACGGGTAGATTCTAATTATATGGTTTATTTGTATTGATCAATGGGGATTTGTGTAATGTTCTAGTAAGCGTAGAATTCCAAGCAAAACAATTTTCTTTATGGACGATTAACTTCAAGAACATCATCGCTTGTTAACTTCAAGAACATCACTGTGCTCAGGGGCTGTTGTCTTTTGTTTATTTCTTATCTATAATGGCTGTGCACTTTCTACTTTCATCCTCTGAAAGTTGATTGAAAATCAGCTTTTGTTTCCTCTTAGTTTACTTGTCTAAAGATTTTTATCAATAGAAAAACGTGCCCTTTGACTGTTTGAATACCACTAACAGTGTGCACTAACAAGTATTACTACAATCCAAATGTTTGTTAAGAATCCACACTGATAGCATAATAATTTTTCCTTTAAGTTTCATAGACCAGAAAATAGATGTTTTTAAACATATAGATCTTAAATTCCTTTAATGAAATATATGGGTTTGTTAGCTTTATATGCTAGGTCATAGTAATAAGGTCAAACTTATCTGGTTGAAAATTGGAGAGTTGGATTGTCATTCACTCTGGTCTCTGTGGGAGATTACTCAGACTC
This sequence comes from Taxus wallichiana var. yunnanensis, assembly GCA_018340775.1. Taxonomy (NCBI): domain Eukaryota; kingdom Viridiplantae; phylum Streptophyta; class Pinopsida; order Cupressales; family Taxaceae; genus Taxus; species Taxus wallichiana. The sequence continues at coordinate 1,624,317 of CM031235.1, forward strand.
ATATATAACACGTGTTTATGACTTAAGGAAGCCACTATATTGCATGGACGGTCATAAAGCTATGCCACAATGTAAATAAACTATTCAGTAATGAAAGAATTTATACAACACTCATTGAATGAAATATATAGCAGATTCGACATATTGGAAATAAAATACAATTGCATGGGAAAAGGAATTGATTCAAGTTTACATCTTGCTGGATTAAGGAATTATTGATTTCCTGAAAGTGCCAAATAGCCATGAAATGATTTCCATGTTTACACTTATAACAAAGGATGACAATTCACAAGTATTTGGCAGTTTCTTTGTGACGAGAGTTCTCTGAAGAGTCACCAGTGGTATTGAAGGGTGAAACTTAGGGAGAACGTCTTAATCCTTTACTGTGTCGTTGCCGTTGAATTTCTAAATGGGAGGGGGGGACACATCTAGAAGGGGAATGCCCCTTGTCTTTCCAGAGAAATCACAATAGCGGTCATCTTAGCTGCAATGTAGGTATCTTGAACATAATACACCTGAAACTAAATTGTATCCTAAATATCATAAATATAGGATACAAAATTACCTATGCCTGGCTTACTAAAGGTTAGGTTGAATGCATAATGAATTCACTTTTCCAAAAAATCATATTTCTGGGAGTTTTACTTCTCTTGGAAAAACATTCTAAGAACAGCTTCCTCATTCTGTTTTCCTTCAACTGCATCATATATGGGGTTTTGGCCATTTATGTCTTTGCTATTTATTATTTTGGGATTTATTTCTAGAAGTTTCTTGCAGACGTTTGAATGTCCATTCAAAGCTGCCTCGTGGAGAGCGGTCCTTCCCCTTTTTTTGCCCCTGACACAAACTTACCCTTTTCTTTAATTTTTCCTAATATCACATCGACCATTTCCTCTACTTTACTTTCATCTTCACACATAGAACCCAAATGCAATGTTGTTTTTACCTCATCAATACAATCTCCGTTGAGTAACATAGCTCCTTTGAAACAATATTTACACAACTATGGAGTAATGATTGACATAGAAACTCTTGTGGATCGACTTTACCGAAATAAGCTTTCGGCTGTTTTGACATTGATAGTAACTTTGCCACTAATTCTATATTTGTGTCGGAAACAACTAGATCTAAAGGGCTATGTCCGCTTACAGGTCAAGACAATTCTTTGGATGCAGTGCAGTTGACAGTGGATTTGAAATCCAATCTTTCAGGTATGTCTTGCAGTTTGTTTCTCTAGTGCAGAAATATCTTTTAAATTCCATGCTTACTGTATTCATATAATTTATTGCAAAGATATCAGTTTGAATGCTGGCTCGTTTGGATCAAATTTAAATAGAAAATAAAAACGCCATTTCTTACTCTGTCACATTTTACACAACCTGGGTAAATTCTGTCTTTGATATCTTTCTCCCCACATGAAATCGAGAACCAAGTTTTTGCAAACTTGTTCTTTTCTATCAGACAAAAATTATCTCAAATTTTCAGACGTTTTGGCTGATTATTTTTCACTTTATGATGATTTTACTTACTGAAATACGTTTTTCTTTTGAGTTGTCTCAGAAGTGCAGGTCGGTAATTTGGTCATAACTTTCTCTATACATACCCAATCGACCTCATAATAGACTCGTTGGATTTGTATTTCCAAGGTTCTCTTACTGTCCAAATTTTATCTCTTTATGATACTTCTATAAAAAGTTATCCACGCTGTCCTAAAACTGGGTTTGCACAATTTCCACAGTTCAGACCTAGTTTTGCTTATAAAATGCAAAATTTGAAATTTCTTAGTTACTTCAAAACATTTTTAGATACCCATTATTGATATTTAAATGCCTAGGAAGTTTCATGCAATGCCTCTTCACCAATCACTGCCAGCTCTCTTAAGTTCTTCTCCTTTTACACCTAAATACTGTATTTTTCATACTCCTAAAACTGTCATGCCCAGTTCATGCGTGTGAAGCCCTAAGGACCTGATTCCCTTTCTAAATGCTTGAGGGGAGTACAAATATGATTAGTTCCAGATTTGGTGATTAAGTTCATCATATTTCATAAGATATAAACATTTCTCTACAAACCTTGACCAAGGGTTTCCATGGAGCCCGAGAGGGATGATTTCATTCCAATTTCTTAAATTTGATGTCTAATGTCTCGAGATAAGCTCAATAACCTATGTATTTGTTATATATATATATCTTTTAAAACAATCATATATGCATGGAAAGCTTCTTCTATTTCTTATACATAGTGAAAATGCTGCACAGTACAGTCAACTAGGAGAAGGATAATGACAGATTGAACATTTGCATTTGAATATGCATTCAATTATTGTAAAATACCTTCATACATTTTCGAGGAGTTGGGAAACATCAATTATCTAACCACACCCCCATCTTGACTTTCATCATGAATTGATCTTCCATAAAAGGATTAATAGGGAGATGTCCAAATAGGGAGATTTCACACTCTACTCTACAAACCCTAACTGTGCACTTACCTAGCCCGTGAGCCTCAAAATGCTTATAAAATGCATGATCCTTGTTTCCAAAGCTTCTTACTTGACATGCAGGGTTGTCTTAACCTTCTCTAGGATCCTGAGCTACCAGTAAGGTTTAGCAATACAAATAATTTTGATTTCTATTAAGGAGGGGTCTATACATGCTCATAAAAACAGGGTAATTCAAACCCTTACTCTCAATTCAAATAACAGAGACTTCTTTCATTGTATAGGTCTCAACCATGGCTTAGAGACACTTCATCTAATCCTTCCTACATATTTCATTCGTGCTTATACTCATCACAAAAGCAAATCAAAGTTTGATCCCACAACCCAAGGCACAGTCACAGTATAGATTTCAACTAGTTTATCCATTGGCAATAGAACATCACAAAGGATGGTACTTCTAATTCATGCAATGATCCTTCATTCACTCCTATCATGTGGAATTATCCTTCAAGATTGAGATATCACTCAAATAGTCCATTGTCATATGGTTCCAAGCAAAAATTTGAACATTCACAGTCAAGAATGTGTTTCCTTACTTTTACTAGCCTTGAGTTTTGATGGCTAACACTCTTATACTTGAGATTTTCAGTTGAATGCCCTCTTGGATTTTTGGCTTGAGATTGTTTCTCATCGCTTGTAAGATGTAACTGATAACTTTGTAATTAAGCAAAAGTCTATTCTGGGTTGCATTAGCACAAATTAGTGCATAATTTTTAGAGGTCATGACTAGTGGTTGGATATGTTTCCCCAAGGCTGAGAGCCAACTTGCAATGCATAAGGGGTGAAAGCTGAAATCAGAAATTGTTTGTTGTTCCAAATAAAAAGATCTATCATACCAGATCATGTTATGACAGCAACTTTGATTACACCAGAATTGTCTTGGAGGAACAAGTACTATCATTAAGCAAGTAAATGTTGACGAAATCATCTTTGTGGGCTTTAGAACAAGGTTTCATTGACTTTATAAGCCAGATTCTGTGGTCAACTATCACGATGCTATGCAAATAACAAGTTCAATGTATTCAAAGGATTGATAATTGGTATTATGGTGTTATGCTTCAAGCTACCTGTTGACTTAATGCTGAAAGAAATGTCATGCTCATCTGCTGGCAAAATTTGATGGTATTCACTACTCTTTGAATTCCCAATTCTAAATTTGTTTATTTCACCATTTGCTATTTATCTATGTCAATCACGAACAGTTGATTTCAAATTTGGTGTGTCAAAAATAGACTAGATGTTATTATTCTTTTTGAGGCCTTAATGTTGTCTTGTGGCCTTTAATTTTATGTAAATTTGTACTTTCATTTGCTAAGAATAGATACTGATGTCGCCTTTGGAAGAACTTTTGATGTAAGTTTAACTGCTCTGGTATTTTATGCTGGAGTATATGCAAGTTGATGGTAGTACTCTTGAAATTGGTCACTCCTATATGACTTAAATTGTATGAGCATTTGTTTTAATGCCCATGGGAGGAACTTAGTGTGCCAAAAAATGCATCACCCTGTTTACAATTTGTACAGATGTTATCTTTAATTTATATCAGAATATGATATGCTCTTTTATATTAAACATGATTTTTGTAGGGGGAAAGGAAACCTTTTTCCAAGAAGATTACACGAATATTTGTTGCAAGAATTCCACCCTCTGTTACTGAGGAGATGTTTCAAAACTCAGTTTTGTTCCTTAACTATGAACTAGTTTTCTCAAATTATTTTGCGGTGTTGCAACATTTATGAATTCACTTGCTTCCTATAATTATCTCAAAAATGTGCTTTATTTAAATTTGTATAATGTCCCTGTAGGTATTTTGAAGAATATGGAAAGAACATGAAGATGACAACTGTCAGCGGAGAGGCGGTTCCTCAAAATAAAAGTTAAGAAAAAGAACGTTGAAGTAAAACTAGGGAAGCAAATGGATCACTTGAAGCTGGTGGTGGAGAGGTGGTGTGAATATTGTATGTCAAGGGTTAACGGCATATAGGCACCCTATTATATTTTATCATTGTATTTTAAGGGTTAACAACATTTAGACACCCTTTTGTATTTTATTTATTTGATATTAATAAAATGTTTGACCCATTTGTTGGGCACAAGATTCAAATCAAATTGTTCTTAATTTATAATATTAATTATTAGTCCACTCTGACATCATAGACGATATGTAGCGCAATTGACTGCACTATATAATATGGTTATTATTTATTCTTCAAATTCATATTTTTCATTCTTCAAATTTGTATCGTCTCTAGAGAGGCAATATAAATTGAAACTAATATTGTCTCTAGAGAGACACAAAATTAGTATTCATTATTGTCTCTAGGGAGACAAGAATGATTTTGTCTCTAGAGAGACAATAATATGTATCGATGTATATTGTCTCTAAAGAGACAATAATTAGAGACAATATTAGAGACACCCGCTTTGAGACAATAATAGAGACAATACACAACTTTTTTATCGTCTCTATTTGAGACAATTTGGTCAATTATTGTCTCTATTATTGTCTCAAAACACCCCTCCTTGTAGTAGTGAGGGAGGGAAGGAGAGTTGAAGAGAAGTGAGAGAAGGGTTTGAGAGAGTTCATAGGAGGGTTGGAGAGAAGTGGAAGAAGGGTGGAGGGAAGATGAGATGGAGGGACGTGAGAGGAGGATTAGAGGGATGGAAGGAGGGTTGAAGAGAGGTGGGAGGAGGGTTGGAGTGAGTTCAGGGTAGGTTTGAAGTAAAGAGGAAGAAGGGTTGAAGGATGAGGAAGGTTAGAGGAAGGTGAGAGGGAAGAAGAATAAGGTTGAAGGTGGGAAGAGGAGGGTTGGAGGGATGAGAAAGAAGGTTGCAGCATGTGAAGAGGAACAAGTGTAGAGGGAAGATGAGAAGAGGGTTAGAAGGAGGGAAGGAGAATTGAAGAGAATTGAGAGGAGGGTTTGAGAGAGTTCACAGGGAGGGTTAGAGAAAAGTGGAAGAAGGGTGGAGGGATTAGGAAGGTTAGAGGAAGATGAGAGTTGGAAGGAGGTGAGATGAAGGTTAGAGGGAAGAAGAAGTTTGTAGGATGCAAAGAGGTGGATGGTTCAAGGGTGGGAAGAGGAGGGTTAGAAGGAAGAAAAAGAAGGTTGGAGGGTGGAAAGAGGACAAAGAGTGGAGGGAAGATGAGAATTTGAGGGTGGGAAGAGGAAGGTTTTAGGGAAGGTTAGAGGAAGAGAGGAGGGTTAGAGGGAAGAAGGAGGTTAGAGGATTTGAAGAGGAGAATTTGAGAGGGGAGAAGAAGGTTTAGAGGATGTTAAGAGGAGGAAGGGTGGAGGGTGGGAAGAGGAGGAAAGGTGGAGGGTTTGGGGTAAGATGAAGAGGGTTGGAGGGTGTGAAGAGGAGGGAGGGTTAGAGTGAAGAAGAGGAAGGTAGGAGTGTAGGAAGAGGATGGTTGGAGGATGTGAAGAGGAGGAAGGGTGGAGGGAGGGTTAGAGTGAAGAAGAGGAAGGTAGGAGTGTAAGAAGTGGATGGTTGGAGGAATGAGAGGAGGGTTAGAGGAAGAAGAAGGTTGGAGGAGGGTCTAAAGAGGAAGGTTAGATTTTTGGAAGTGGAGATTTAGAGGGATGAGAGGAGGGTTATAGGGAAGAAGAAGGTTGAAGGGTTTGAAGACGAGGATTGGTGGAGGGAAGATGATAATTTGAAGGAGGTGAGAAGAGGGTTAGAGGGAAGAAGATGAAGGTCGAAGGGGAGAGCGATGAGGAAGGTCGAAGGGTTCGAAGGCGAAGAATTTTGAGAGTATGAAGAGGAGGGTTGGATGGAAGATGAAAAGGGTTTGAGGGTGCGAAGAGGAAAAAGTTTAGAGGGTGGAAAGAGGAGGGTAGAAGGATGACAGGAGGGTTAGAAGGAAGAAAAAGAAGGTTGGAGGGTGGAATGAGGAGGAAGGGTAAAGAGAAGATGAGAATTGGAGGGTGGGAAGAGGAGGAAGGTTAGAGGATGGGAAGAGGAAGGTTGGAGGGAGGAGACGAGGGTTAGAGGGAAGAAGAAGGTTAGAGGTTTCAAAGAGGAGAATGGAGGGGAGGTGAGAGGAGGGTTAGAGGGAAAAGAGAAAGGTAGGAGGGTAAGAGGGATGAGAGGAGGGTTCGGGTGGAGAAGAAGGTTTGGAAGGTGTGAAGAGGACAAAGGGTGGAGGGTGAGAAAAGGAGGGTTTGAGGTAAGATGAAGAGGGTTGGAGGGTGTAAAGAGGAGGAAGGATGGAGGGAGGGTTAGAACGAAGAAGAAGAAGGTAGGAGTGTAGGAAGAGGATGATTGGAGAGTGCGAAGAGGAAGAAGGTTGGAGGGTGGGAAGAGGAAGGTTAGAGGGATGAAGAAGGTTGGAGGATTCAAAGAGGAGTAGAACTAGAGGGAGGTGGGAGGAGGTCGAACAGGGAATGTTAGAGTGTTGGAAGAGGAGAGTTGGAGGGATGAGAGGTGGTTATAAGGAAGAAGAATGCTTTGGAGGGTGTAAAGAGGAGGATTGGTGGAGGGAAGATGGTAATTTGAAGGAGGCGAGAAGAGGGTTAGAGGGAAGAAGAGGAAGGTCGGAGGGGGCGAAGATGAGGAAGGTTGGAGGGTTTGAATAGGAGGAAGTTTGGAGAGTGTGAAGAGGAGGGTTGGAGGAAGAGGAAAAAGTTTTGAGGGTGCGAAGAGAAAGAATATTTGAGGGTGGAAAGAGGAGGGTAGAAGGATGAGGGGAGGGTTAGAAGGAAGAAAAAGACGTTTGAGGATGCGAAGGGAGGAATGGTGGAGGAAGATGAGAATTGGAGGGTTAGACAGAAGGTTAGATGGTGCAAAGAGGAGGAAGGTTGGAGGATGGGAAGAGGAGGGTTAGAGGGAAGAAGAAGAAGAAGGTTGGAGGGTGTGATAAATAGAAAGGGTGCGGGGAAGATGAGAATTAGAGGGAGGTGAGAAGAGGCTTAGAGGGAAGAAGATGAAGGTTTTAGGGTGCAAAGAGAGTAATGTTGGAGAGTAGGAAGAGGAGGGTTGGATAGATGAGAGGGTTGGAAGAGTAGGAAGGGTGGAGGAAGATGAGAATTGGATGGAGGTGAGTGGGATTAGATAGAATAATGGGAAGGTTGGAGGGTGGGAAAAGGAGGGTTTGAGGGATGAGAAGGTTAGAGGGAAGAGGAAGAAGGTTGGAGGTTGTAAAGGGAAAGAAGGGTGGAGGGTGCGAAGAGGATAAAATTTGGAGGGAAGATGAGAGTTAGAGGGAGGTACTAGGAGGATTAGAGGGAAGAAGAGGAAGGTTGGAGGTCATGAAGAGAAAGGTTAGAGGGTGGGAAGAGGAGGATTGGAGGGATGAGACGAGGTTTGGAGGTCATAGGAAAAAGGTTACAGCTGCAAAGAGGTGGAATCTTAGAGGGAAGATGAGTGTTGGAGGGATTTGGTTAGAGGGAAGAAGAATAAAGCTGGAGGGTGTGAAGAGGAGGAAGGTTGGATGGTGGGAATATAAGGGTTGGAGGGATAAGGGGAGGGTTAGAGTGAAGATGAAAAAGGTTGTAGGGTGCGAAGAGGAGGAAAGGTGGAGGGAAGATGAGAATTGAAGGGAGGTAAAATGAGGGTTAGAGGGAAGAAGAAAAAGGTTGGAGGGGATGGAGAGGAGGAATGTTTGAGGGTGGAAAGAAGATGGTTAGAGGGAGGAGAGGGTTGGAGGGAAGATGAATAAGATTGTAGGTTATGAAGGGGAGGAAGCTTGGAGGGAATAAAACAATTAGAGGGGAGGGAGATGAAAGGAGGGTTGAAGAGAGGCTAGAGGAGGTTTGGAGAGAGTTGATAGGAGAGTTGGAATGAAGAGGAAGAAGGGTGGAGGGTTAAAAAATATTAGAAAGTATGAAGAGGAGGAAGGTTGGAGAGAAGATGAGAGTTAGGGGCGTGAGAAGGGTTAGAGGGAAGAAGGAGGTTGGAGAATGTGAAGAGTAGGGTTTGAGGGTGGGAAAAGGAGTGTTAAGGAGGTGATAGGAGGGTGTGAAAGGTTGGAGCATGTGAAGATGAGGGTTTGATTAAATAGGAAGAAGGTCGAGGGATGAAAAATGTTCGAGGGTTAGAGGTTAGAGGGAAGAGGAGAATTGGATGATGGTGAGAGGGTTGGAGGGAAGAGGAAGAAGGTTGGAGCTTGTGAATAGGAGAGTTGGATGGAGGTGGGAGGAGGAAAGAGGAAACATTGAGGGAGATGAGAGTGTTGGGTAAGTGCAACAAGTTGGGGGACAAAAAGGGGTCATAAGTGGATGTCATATTGCAAATAACAACATAATATCAACTTGTAGGGATTATTAGAAATACATACACTCAAAATTAGAAAAACTTATATTATTATGAATCGTAACATTCGAATCTAGTTTCTAAAATACTAATTTCTTATAAAAATGGACAAGATTAGCTATATTAAACACTCAAAATTCAATGACTTGGTATTATTTTTAAAAACACCTATAAGATTGTAGTCTGTTTGCCCATGATTTGGATGACCAAAAATTGATATATATTTTTCTCCTTTGGTGAGAAGTTAGATGCCAGTTTCTATCTTGGGATGAATTTTATTTTGTATTTTTTTTAGCAACATTTTATTTTTTTTGATTTTTTCCGTGAAAGTGGTATGAAAACATAAAGAAAACAGAGCACTTTCCGTTTGGCTGCCATAACTTCATAAAAAAATATTGAAATCAAATAATTTTTTTTTTGAACATGTATATAATTTCACTATGGTTGGGATGGTATAATTTTTATCACATTCTGATAAGTGAAACAAAGTTTGCAGTCTTAAACGTAGACATAAACATTCACGGGAAAAAGTGTCTTAAAGACCTACTATTAGTAAAAACTTATGAAATGATATTTATTCTATTCAATTCACTTTAAAATCAGTATTTCTACAAAGCTAATAGTCTCCCCTACACAATGGTACAATTTTTATAACATATTTTTTACTTTTCGGCATGGTTCAAGTCCGCGGAAGACTAAATTTAATGTTTTGTTGTTTTTAGTGTAAAATTCAGGATTTGATGTCCACTTAATTGTCCCCCAACTTGGTGCACTTACCCGGTTAGAGGGAAGAAGAATTTTGGAGCATGTGAAGGGTTGGACGGTAGAAAGAAGAAGTTTAGACAACACATGGACCTGAAATACAATCCAAAACCACCTTACTCTCTCATATCTCTCCAACACTACTTTATCCTCCCTCTAGCCTTCCTCTTTTCTCCCTCGCCTTCATCCTACCATCGCTCAAACCTTCTACTCTCCCCTCTCTTCAACCTTCCTCCCTCTCTCCCTCTCCTCTCCATCTCTCTCTCTCTCTCTCTCTCTCCTCTCTCTCTCCCACCCTCCCCCTCTCTCTCTCACACTCTCTATCTCCCCCCCTCTCTCTCTCTCCTCCGCTCCTATTGCCCTCCCTCTCTCCTCTCCCTCTCCCTCTCCATCCCCCGCTCGCTCTCCCTCTCTCTGCTCTCTCTCTCCCTCTACTCCCAATGCCACTCCCTCTCCCACTACCTCTCCCTCTCCCGTTCTCTCTCCCTCTCCTGCTCTCTCTCTCTCTCTCCCATCACCTTCCTACTCCCTCTCCCACTCTCTATCCCTCTCCCTCTGCTCCCTCTCCATCTCCCGCACTCTCTCTCCCTCTCTCCCTCCTGCTCACTTTATCTCTCCCTCTCCCTCTGTCTCCTCCCCTCTCTCTCTCTCTCTCGCTTTCCCTCTCCCTCTCCCTCTTCCTCCCACTGCTCCTGCACGCTCCTACTCCCTCTCCCTCTCTCGCTCCTTGTCTGCCTCTCCCGCTCCCTCTCTGCTCTATCCTTCTCCCTCCACTCCCTCTCAGTCTCTTGTTCTTTCTCCCTCTCCCTCTATCCCTCTGCTCTCACTCTCTATCTCTCTCCCTCTCCCTCTCCCTCTACTTCTCCCTTTCCACCTCTCGCTCTCTCTCCCGCTCTCTCACTTTCCCTCTCCCTCTCTCCCTCTCCTCTCCCTCTCCCTCTTTCTCTCCCATGCTCTCCCCTGCTCTAGCTCCCTCTCCCTCTCACTCTCCGGCTCCCGATCCTGCTTTCTCCCTCTCCCTCTCCCTCTCCCTCTGATCTCCTTCCCTTTCTCTCTATCTCTCCCTCTCCTTCCAACTCCCACTCCTGCTCCCTCTCTCGCTCCCACTTCTGCTCCTACTCTCCCTCTGTTACCTCTCCCTCCACTCTCTCTCCCCCTCTCTCCCTATCCCTCCCCCTCCCACTTCCTCTACCTTTTCAACTCCATCTCCCGCTCTCATTCCACTCTCTCCCTCTACCCACTCCCGCTACCCCCTCTCCTCCCGCTCCCTCTCCATCTCCCTCTGCACTGTACTCCCACTCCCCTGCCTCTCCCCCTCTCCTCCCTCTCCCTCTCCCTCTCCCCCTCTCCCTCTCCCTCTCCCACTCCCTATCTGCCTCTCCCTCTCCCTCTCTCGTTCCCTCTCCCTCTATCCTTCTCCCTCCGCTCCTTTCGCTCGCTCTCCCTCTCCCTCTCGCTCTCCCTCTCCCTCTCCCTCTCCCTCTCTCCCTCTCTCTCCCTCTCCTCCCGCTCCCACTTCCGCTCTCTATCTCTCTCCCTCTACTTCTCCCTTTCCACCTCTTACTCTCTCTCCCCTATCTCTCTCGCTTTCCCTCTCCCTCTCTTACTCACGCTCCTCCCGCTCCCTCTCACGCTCACGCTCCCTCTCCCTCTCCTATTTCTCTCCCCCTCTAACCTACTCCCGCTCCCGCTCCCTCTCCCTCTCCCGCACCCTCCGCTCTCCTTCCCTCTCTCTCTCTCTCCCTCTCCTTCCCACTCCAGCTCCGCTTCTGCTCTGCTCTCCCTCCGCCTCTCTCCCCCTCTCTCTCTCCCTCCCTCTACCTTTCCAACTCCCTCTCCCGCTCCCACTCCACTCTCTCCCTCTACACAGCCTCCCTTTCCAGCTGCCTCTCCATCTCCCTCTCCCCCTCCCACCTCTCCCTCTCCCACTCCCTCTCACGCTCCCTCTCCCTCTCCCTCCCTCCTTATCCCTCTCCCTCTCCCTTTGCTCTTCGACTCCCTCTCCCTCTCTATCTCTCCTTGTCCCTCTTCCTCTCTCCCACTTTGCATCTTCCTGTCTCCCTTTCCCTCTCCCTCTCTCACGCTCACGCTCCCTCTCCCTCTCCCTCTTTCTCTCCCACGCTCTCCCACCTACTCCCTCTCCCTCTTTCTTTCCCTCTCACTCTCTCGCTCCTGATCTTGCTTTCTCCCTCTCCCTCTCCCTCCGATCTCCTTCCAACTCCTTCTCACGTTCCCTCTCTCACTCCCTTCTGCTCTACTCTCCTTTGTTACCTCTCCCTCCGCTCTCTCCCCCCTCTCCCCCTCTCCCTCTCCCCCTCCCCCTTTCTCAACCTTTCCAACTCCGTCTCTCTCCCTCTACACTACTTACTCCCGCTCCCTCGAACCTCTCCCTCTCCCTCTCCCTCTCCCTCTCCCTATCTGACCTCTCCCTCTCCCTCTCTCGTTCCCTCTCCTACTCTATCCTTCTCTCTCCACTCCACTCCCTCTCCCTCTCCTGTCTACCTCTCGCTCTCTTTCTCCCTCTCCCGCTCTATCCTTCTCCCTCCACTCCCTCTCCATCTCCGCTCTCTCTCCCTCTACTCCTGCTCCCACTTCCACTCTCTATCTCTCTCCCTCTCCCCCTTCTCCCACCTACTCCCGCTCCCTCTCCCTCTCCCTCTACCACTCCCTCCGCTCTTCTTCCCTCTCTCTCTCTCTCTCCCTCTCCTTCCCACTCTCACTCCATGCTTCTGCTCTGCTCTCCCACTCCCTCTACCTTTCCAACTCCCTCTCCGCTCCCACTCCACTCCACTCTCCCTCTACCTGCTCCCACTCCCCCTCCTATCCCTTTCCAACTCCCTCTCCCTTTCCTACCCCCATACTTCTCCTTTCCACCTCTCGCTTTCCCTCTCCCTCTCTCCCACTCCTGCTCCCACTCCCGCTCCCTCTCACGCTCGGGCTCCCTCTCCCTCTCCATATTTCTCTCCTCCACTCTCCCACTGCTCCCGCATGCTCACGCTCCCTCTCCTTCTCACTCTCCTGATCCTACTTTCTCTCTATCTCTCTCCCTCTCCCTCAGCTCCTGTCCATCTCCCTCCTCTCTCCTTCCCTCTCTCTATCTCTCCCTCTCCTTGCCACTCTTTGCTCCCTCTACCTCTCTGCCGCTCCCTCTCCCGCTCTTGCTTCTGCTCTGCTCTCCCTCTGTTATCTCTCCCTCTCCTCTCCCGTCCCACCCCTGCCTTCCTTTACAAATCCCTCTCCCGCTCCACTCTCTCCCTCTACTTGTACTCTCGCTCCCCCTCTCCTCCCCTCTCCCTCTCCCTCTCCCTCTCCCTCTCCCTCTCCTCAATTGCTCCCTCTCCCCGCTCTTTCCCTCTCCCTCAGCTTCCTCTCCATCTCCCACTCTCTCTCCCTCTCCCTCTATCCCTCTCTCTCCCTCTACTCCCGCTCCCGCTCTCTATCTCTCTCCCTCTCCCTCTCCCTCTCCCTCTTCCTCTCCATCTCCCTCTCCACCTCTTACTCTCTCTCCCCCTCTCTCTCACTTTCCCTCTCCATCTCTCCCGCTCCCGCTCCCTCTCACGCTCACGCTCCCTCTCCCTCTTTCTCTCCCTTGCTCTCCCACCATCTCCCTTACTCCCCGCTCCCTCTTCCTCTCGCTCTCCCGATCCTGCTTTCTCTCTATCTCTCTCCCTCTCCCTCTCCCTCCACTCTCCTTCCCTCTCTCTCTATCTCTCCCTCTCCTTCCCACTCCACTCCTGCTTTCCCTCTGTTACCTCCCCCTCTAGTCTCTCTCCCCCCTTCTCTCCCTCTCCCTCTCCCCCTCCCTCCCTCTACCTTTCCAACTCCCTCTCCCGATCCTCCTCTCTCCCTCTGCACAGTACTCCCATTCCCCCTCCCTCCCCTCCCCCTCCCTCTCCTTGTCTACTTCTCCCTCTCCCTCTCTCGCTCTCTCTCCCACTCTCTCTCCCTCTCCCTCTCTCCCTCTACTCCCGCTCCAGCTCCGGCTCCCACTCTCTATCTCTCCCTATGCTTCCTCTCCCTCTCCCTCTCCCTCTCCCTCTACTTCTCCCTTTCCACCTCTCACTCTCTCTCCCCATCTCTCACTTTCCCTCTCCATCTCTTACTGCTCACGCTCCCGCTCCGCTCCCTCTACTTGTACTCCTACTCCCCTCTCTCTCTCTCTCTCTCTCCTCTCCCTCTCCCTCTCCCGCTCCCTTCCCTCCGCTCCCGCTCCTCCTCTCCCTCTCCCTCTCCCTCTCCTGTCTGCCTCTCACTCTCTCGCTCCCTCTCCCGCTCTATCCTTCTCCCTCCACTCCCTCTCCATCTCCCGCTCTCTCTCCCTCTCCCTCTCTCCCTCTACTCCCGCTCCCACTTCTGCTCTCTATCTCTCTCCCTCTACTTCTCCCTTTTCACCTCTCGCTCTCTCTCACCTATCTCTCTCCGCTTTCCCTCTCCCTCTCTTCTACTCACGCTCCCTCTCCGCTCCCTCTCACGCTCACGCTCCCTCTCCCTCTCCCTCTCCCTCTCCCTCTTTCTCTCCCCCCCTCTCTCACCTACTCCCGCTCCCTCTCCCTCTCCCTCGACCGCTCCCTCCTCTATCCTTCCCTCTCTCTCTCTCTCTCCTCTCCTTCCCACTCCCGCTCCCTCTCCCACTCCCGCTTCCGCTCTGCTCTCCCTCCACTCTCTCCCCCCGTCTCTCTCTCCCTCCCTCTCCGCTCCCTCCACTCTCTCCCTCTACTGTGCTCCTTTCCAATGCCTCTCCCTCTCCCTCTCCCCCTCCCCCTCTCCCTCTCCCTCTCCCTCCCTCCTTGTCCCTCTCCCTCTCCCTTTGCTCCAACTCCCTCTCCCTCTATCTCTCCTTGTCCCTCTTCCTCTCTCCCCACTTTGCATCTTCTGTCTCCTTTCCGCTCCCTCTCTCACGCTCACGCTCCCTTTCCCTCTCCCTCTTTCTCTCCCCGCTCTCCCACCTACTCCCTCTCCCCCTCTTTCTTTCCCTCTCGCTCTCCTGCTCCCGATCTGCTTTCTCCATCTCCCTCTCCATCCGATCTCCTTCACTCTCTCTCTATCACTCCCTCTCCTTCCAACTCCTGCTCATGCTCCCTCTCTCGCTCCCTTCTGCTCCAACTCTCCCTCTATTACCTCTCCCTCTGCTCTCTCTCCCCCTCTCTCTCCCTCTCCCTCTCCCTCTCCCCCTCCCTCTACCTTTCCAACTCCGTCTCTCTCCCTCTACTGCCTCCCGCTCGCTCTCCCTCTCCCTCTCCCTATCTACCTCTCCCTCTCCCTCTCTCGTTCCCTCTCCTGCTCTATCCTTCTCCCTCCACTCCCGTTCCCTCTCCCTCTACCTCTCCCTCTCTTGCTCCCTCTCCCGCTCTATCCTTCTCCCTCCGCTCCCTCTCCATCTCCCGCTCTCTCTCCCTCTCCCTCTATCCCTCTCTCTCCCTCTACTCCCGCTCCCACTTCCACTCTCTATCTCTCTCCCTCTCCCTCTCCCTCTACTTCTCCTTTCCACCTCTTGCTCTCTCTCCCCCTCTCTCTCTCACTTTCCCTCTCCTCTCTCTACTCCCGCTCCCTCTCACACTCACGCTCGGGCTCCCTCTCCCTCTCCCCCTCTGCCACTCCCTCTGCTCTTCTTCCCTCTCTCTCTCTCTCTCTCTCCTTCCCACTCTCGCTCCCGCTTCCCTCCTGCTGTCCCTCCACTCTCTCTCCCCCTCTCTCTCCCACTCCCTCTACCTTTCCAACTCCCTCTCCGCTCCCACTCCACTCTCTCCCTCTACACTGTGCTCCCACTCCCCCCCTCTCCCTTTCCTACCCCAACTTCTCCCTCTCCCTCTCCCCATACTTCTCCTTTCCACCTCTCGCTCTCTCTCCCCCTCTCTCTCTCTTTCCCTCTCCCTCTCTCCCGTTCCGCTCCCCCTCCTGCTCCTACTCCCGCTCCCTCTCCACGCTCCCTCTCCCTCTCCATATTTCTCTCCCTCCTGCTCCCGCTCTCGCACACTCCTTCCTCTCCTTCTCACTCTCCAGCTCCTGCTCTTGATCCTACTTTCTCTCTATCTCTCTCCCTCTCCCTCCGCTCCTTGTCCATCTCCCTCCGCTCTCCTTCCCTCTCTCTATCTCTCCCTCTCCTTCCCACTACCGCTCCCTCTACCTCTCCGCTCCCTCTCCGCTCCCTTCCGCTCTGCTCTCCCTCTATTACCTCTCCCTCCACTTTCTCTCCCCCTCTCTCCCTCTCCCTCTCCGCCTCCCACTCCCTCTACCTTTCCAAATCCCTCTCCCACTCCACTCTCTCCCTCTACTGTACTCTCGCTCCCCCTCCCTCTCGCCTCTAACTCTCCTGTCTGCCTCTCCCTCTCCCTCTCTTGCTCCCTCTCCCACTCTATCCTTCTCCCTCCGCTCCCTCTCCATCTCCCACTCTCTCTCCCTCTCCCTCTATCCTTGTCCCTCTACTCCCGCTCCCTCTCTCTATCTCTCTCCCTCTCCCTCTCCCTCTGCCTCTCCACCTCTTGCTCTCTCTCCCCCTCTCTCTCTCGCTTTCCCTCTCCATCTCTCCTACTCCCGCTCCCTCTCACGCTCACGCTTCCTCTCCCTCTTTCTCTCCCTCACTCTCCCACTGCTCCATTGCGCTCCGCTCCCTCTTCCTCTCCCTCCACTCTCCTTCCCTCTCTCTATCTCTCTCCCTCTCCCTCCACTCTCCTTCCCTCTCTCTATCTCTCCTGTCCTTCCCACTCCCGCTCCCTCTCCCGCTCCCGCTTCTGCTCCTGCTTTCCCTCTGTTACCTCTCCCTCCGGTCTCTCTCCCCCTTCTCTCCCTCTCCCTCTTCCCCTCCCACTCCCACTCCCTCTCCCGATCCTCCTCTCTCCCTCTGTACTCACATTCCCCCTCCCTCTCCTCCCACTCCCTCTCCTGTCTTCTTTCTCCCTCTCCCTCTCTCGCTCTCTCTCCCACTCTCTCTCCCTCTCCTCTCTCTCCCTCTACTCCCGCTTCCGCTCCCACTCCCACTCTCTATCTCTCTCTATGCTGCTTCCTCTCCGCTCCCCACTCTCTATCTCTCCTATGCTTCCTCTCCCTCTCCCTCTACTTCTCCCTTTCCACCTCTCGCTCTCTCTCTCCACTCTCGCTTTCTCTCTCCATCTCTTACGCTCACGCTCCCACTCCCACTCCCTCACCACTCTCTCCCTCTACTGTACTCCTACTCCCCCTCCCTCTCCTCCCCCTCCCTCTGCCTCTGCCTCTCCCTCTCCATGTCCTTGTCTACCTGTCCCTCTCTAGCTCTATCCTTGTCCCTCCGCTACCTCTCCATCTCCCGCTTTCTCTCCCTCTATCCCTCTAATCCTGATCCCGCTCTCCATCTCTCTCCCTCTCCCTCTCCCTCTCCACCTCTCGCTCTCTCTCCCCCTCTCTCTCTCCCACTCCCGCTCCCTCTTACGCTCCCTCTCCCTCTCCTCTCCCCCTGCTCCCACAGGGCTCCGCTCCCTCTCCCGCTCCTACTCCCGATCTGCTTTCTCTCCCTCCCTCTCCCTCTGCTCTCCTTCCCTCTCTCTCTCTCTCTCTCCCTCTCCTTCCCACTCCCGCTCCTCTCTGACTCCCACTTCTCCTCCTGCTCTCCCTTCGCTTTCTCTCCCCCTTCTCTCTCTCTCTCTCCCCTCCCCTCCCCCTCCCTCTGCCTTTCCAACTCCCTCTCCGCTCCCACTCCTCTCTCCCTCTACCCGTACTCCCGCTCCCTCTCCCTCTACATGTACTCCCGCTCCCTCTCCCTCTCCCACTCTTTCTCCCTCTACCTCTCTCCCTCTACTCCCACTCTCTATCTCTCCCTATGCTTCCTCTCCCTCTAACTCTACTTCTCCCTTTCCACCTCTCTCCCCCTCTCTCTCGCTTTCCCTCTCCCTCTCTTCTACTCACTCACCTCCTGCTCCTGCTTTGCCTCTCCACTCTCTCCCTCTGCTTGTACTCCTACTCCCACTCCTCTCCCTCCCACTCCCTCTCCTTCTCCCTTTCCACCTCTCGCTCTCTCTCTCACTTTCCCTCTCCTTCTTTTTTTCTACTCACGCTCCGCTCCTGCTGCCTCTCCACTCTCTCCCTCTACCTATGCCTCCCCTCCCCCCTCCCACTCCTCCCACTCCCTCCTATCTCCTCTCCCTCTCTCTCTCACTCCATCCTTCTCCCTTTGCTCCCTCTCCATCTCCAGCTCTCTCTCCCTCTCCCTTTATCCCTCTCTCTCCTCTACTCCGCTCCGCTCCTAGTCTCTATCTCTCTCCCTCTCCCTCTACTTCTCCCTTCCCACCTCTCGCTCTCTCTCCCCATCTCTCTTGCTTTCCCTCTCCCTCTCTTCTGCGCCCGCTCATGCTCCCTCTCACTCTCTCTCTTTCTCTCCCCCTCTCCCACTTGCTCCCGCATGCTCCGCTCCCTCTCCCTCTCGCTCTCCCGCTCCTGCTCCCAATCCTACTTTCTCTCTATCTCCCTCTCACTCTCCCGCTCCCTCCTCTCTCCTTCACTCTCGCTCTCTCTCCCTTCACTCCCTCTCCCTCTCCTTCTCCCGCTCCGTCCGCTCTCCTTCCCTCTCTCTCTCTCCTCTCCTTCTCATTCCTCCCTCCTCCCTTCTGCTCTGCTCTCCCTCTGTTACCTCTCCCTCGCTCTCTCTCCCACTCCCTCTCCCGCTCCCACTCCTCTCTCCCTCTACCTATACTCCATGCTGCTCTCTCTCCTCCTCTCCTCTCTCTCTCTCTCCCACTCCCTCTACCTTTCCAACTCCCTCTCCCTCCTGCTCCCACTCCACTCTCTCCGTCTCCTTGTACTCCCGCTCCCCCTCCCTCTCCCCTTCCAACTCCCTCTCCCACTCCCACGCCACTCTCTCCCTCTCTACCATGTACTCCCTCTCCCCCTCCCCCTCCCTTTCCAATTCCCTCTCCAGCTCCCACTCCACTCTACCTATACTCTGCCTCCCTCTGCACATTACTCTGCCTCCCTCTCCCCTCCATCTTCCTCTCCTACTCCCTCTCGCGCTCCCTCTCCCTCCCTCCTTGTCCCTTTGTTCTTGCTCCTTCTCCCATTCCCTCTCCCTCCGCTCCCGTCTCTGTCTCGCTCCTCTCCCTCTCCCTCTGCAACTCCCTCTCCCTTTCCCACTCCTGTCCCTCTCTATCTCTCTCACTCCATCTCCTGTCTCGCTCTCCCTCTCCCTACGCTCTCTCTCCCACTCCCTCTCTCTATCTCTCCCTCTCCAGCTCTCGCTTCCTCTTTCCCTCTCCCTCTCCCTCTACCTCACCTCCCCCTCTCTCTCCCTCGTCTCTTTGATCTCCTCTTTTCTCCAACTCCCTTTCTCCCTCCACACTTCTCATCTCATCTTGCCTCTTCACTCTCTTCTTACCTACCCCCAACAACTCTTCCATCCATCCTCTTCTCTCCACTACTCTTCTTTTCTCCAACTCCCTTTCTCCCTCCACACCTCTCCTCATCACACCTATTCTTACCTACCCCAACATCTCTTCCTTCTCTCCTCTTCTCTCCACCCCTCAACACCTCTTCTCTCCAACTCCCTTTCTCCCTCAACACCTCTCCCCTCATCTTGCCTCTTCGCTCTCCTCTTCTTACCTACCACCAACACCTCTTTCGCATATCCCTCCTCTTCTCTCCACCACTCCTCTTTTCTCCAACTCTATTTCTCCCTCAGGACCTTTCCCCTCATCTTGCCTCTTTGCTCTCCTCTTCTTCTCTCCACCACTCTTCATTTTCCAACTCCCTTTCTCCCTCCACCCTCTCATCTTCCCTCTTTGCTCTCCTCTTCTCTCAAACTCCCTTTCTCCCCACACCTCTCCCTCGTCTTGCCTCTTCCCTCTCCTCTTCTTACCTACCACAGAACACCTCTTTCGCATATCCCTCCTCTTCTCTCCACCACTCCTCTTTTCTCCAACTCTATTTCTCCCTCGGGACCTTTGCTCTCTTCTTCTTCTCTCCACCACTCTTCGTTTTCCAACTCCCTTTCTCCCTCCACACCTCTCCCCTCATCTTCCCTCTTTGCTCTCCTCTTCTCTCCAACTCCCTTTCTCCCTCCACACCTCTCCCCTCGTCTTGCCTCTTCCCTCTCCTCTTCTTACCTACCCCGAACACCTCTTTCGCATATCCCTCCTCTTCTCTCCACCACTCCTCTTTTCTCCAACTTTATTTCTCCCTTAGGACCTTTCCCCTCATCTTGCCTCTTTGCTCTCCTCTTCTTCTCTCCACCACTCTTCGTTTTTCCAACTCCCTTTCTTCATCCACACCTCTCCCTTCATCTTCCCTCTTTGCTCTCCTCTTCTCTCCAACTCCCTTTCTCCCTCCACACCTCTCCCCTCGTCTTCACCTCCTTTAATCCCTCTTTAACTTTTTGTCCAACCACATGTCTCACCTCATCTTCCCTCTCCACTCTACTCTTCTCACCCACCCCAACACCTCTTCCATCCCTCCTCTTCTCTCCACGACTGCTCTTTCCTCCAATTCGATGGCCCTACATTTTATTTCTTTCCTTTTCCCTTATGCTCCCAATCTCCACCCCCATCGTCTCTTCTATACCTCCTCCTTTTCGTCGCTCCTCTTTCCTCCAAATCCCTCCACTTTCCTCCTATCATTTTCAGTTTAGCTCCCAACCCACCCCTCATTTTCCCTCTCTTCTTCGCATCCTTCAATCCCTTTTTATTTTTTGTCCAACCCCAACTCTCTTCCCTCCAACTTCAATATCCTTCGATAAACATGATTCCCCCTCTTCTTTAAAAACCATGTATATTAATTAAACTTATTATTAAATTTACCGAAAGTTAAATCATATATATCATTGAAACATTACAATTTTGGATATTTTAGTTATTAACACCAATAAAAGTTAAACCATAAAAATCTATGATGAATTACAAAAACTATCATCATTAATTTTTTTTTTTGAAAAATTATAAATAAATAAAAGTTCAAAATAACAATACAAACACAACACACCTCAAAGATGTCCATAACCATCTTGAGGGTTTTGGAGGACCTTTTCGGCCTCCCACCAGAAAATATTTTTTTTATTAATTAAAAGTAATAAAGCAACAGCGTTATACACTAATGGCCCAAAAAAAATTTAGGCATCAATCAAATTTACATTCTAAATTGGATTGGAGTAAATAATCCTCCTTTGGCAGAGCCGATGTGAAAATAAGGATTGAATGATCTTAACTCATCTATCTGCGTATGCGAATAATGTGAATAACCCAATGCCCATTCTGTGCATAAGCTGAGACCATGATGTTCCATGAAAGAACATTTCTCTCGGGCATTTCATCAAACATTTTGCTTGCATCCAAATCGCACCATCGAACTCTCTCCCAAGCATTTCTCTCGCCAACACATGGACCTGAAATACAATCCAAAACCACATTAATACAGAAAACAAGAACAATGATGCCCAAAAGAATGTCTCCCTACTTACAGTGCTGCGGGCGACTATGGAGGGGTTGGCATTAATGTGGTTTGACACATTTTCATATCGGAATTCCCACACCCAACAATAAATAATGGATCCCCGAAATTTCTTCCCTTCCTGTGCCGGAATTCAGGAACCACGGTTTCCTTCATCGTGGCAGAGAAGACACGATGAGCAAAGTCCTGGTTCCTAGTACCGTTCCTCTAGCATTCTTTCTCCCCTGCAAATGAAAACACAATGGATTCAATACGTATGAGAACAGAAGCAATATAAACAAGTTAGGAAAGAAACGATGAGAAAAGACCTGCTTCCTCTTTTCAATCTTTGCAATTCCCACACCTTTCTCCTCAATTTTGCAGAAACCTTTTTCTTCTTACTTGGATGACAGAGAAACTTACTTTCAGAGATTTGCATATAAGTGGATGTCCGTGACGCATCTAATGGGTATGAATGTTGATCTATTCTAACAAAGACATCCTTTGAATGTTGATCTATTCTAGAAAATGCAGTAGCGAAGAAATGGATGCCGAATTCCAAACATAAGGAGCACAAAATGAATGAAAAGAGCCTTTGTATAAACGGCATCTGATTGATCAGGGGACTCTGAAGCAGTAGCATCACTAGAATCGGGAGCAGGGACTGAGCCTGGAAGCAATACTATTTCAACCGCGCACACTGCCACAGGAGTCTGGTTACATCCTCTGTCGGTGATGCTTGATCTGCAGAGTAGGCAAAACATATGCTCATCAGATATTTGATACTGGTGTTATTTTGGGATCTCAAAAAACGCAGACATATAAAACACTACCAAATAGTAATACCACTCAAGTCTAGCATTGCAAGTTGTTCCAACTTGATGCCAGAGCAGCCACAGATGCATAAGTGATTCCTGACCCAAATGTTAAAACAGCATAGACGAAAACCGCAGTGCATTAAAAGAAAGCAGATATCAATGACACTATCCATCCACAATGGACTTGAACTCGCCTGAAATTTGAACTTGCAACTGCAAACACCACAGAGTTATTCAAGCTGACAGATGAAACATGTAACACCCAGCAACCGGTCTCATCAGATGTGGGAATACAGAGATTTGGGCTGAACCCACAGTGCGAAGAGCTATACCAGAGAAGAGCCATAATAGAGAGTAATGGCAGAATAGCAATACCAGAGAAGATTACACATCTGAACCATGCCACTTCTTTTCCCACTCTATCCATTACAGATTCATCAGAGTTGAAGATGAATGCACAAAAGAACGCCATTTATAACTGCGAATAGCTTCAACGGCACAATTTAAATGCTGTCAACATGATGATGACTCATTTTTTTACCGTTTGGAGATTTAATGAAGGATGTGCTTTAATGGCGATTCATCTTCAAATATGTGGTGTTTTAACAGGTCGGTGTTGGGTTGCTTCCCCAAAAGACCCAATAGTTATAAACGGAACGGGATTGGCTTCGAACGGCACAAATCTCATCTGTCCGGGGAATTTGTCAGAAAAAATCTTCTGACAACTGACAAATATATTGGACCGTTGATGGATTTGTCTATTGTATCGGAGGACTTTATTATTATTTCTTATTTCCTTTTCTAAATCATCTCATTTTTATGTTTCGGATGTTAATGCTCTCGACTATATTACAACATCAATTATTCATTCAATACTATAATAGCAACTTGCTAAATTAAATTTAATTATAATGCCATTTTATATTGACATATACATAATTTAAATAAGTAGTGGTTAATATCAAATTAATTAAACTCCTTGGCTCGCCGTAAGGCAATGTAGGAAGAATTAGAGTGGTAGGACATACACACGAAAGCCGCCACTTTAATAATTGCAAAGGTCGTAAAATAGACAATTCATGGAGCCGTATATGCCATTGTTGATCTAATACTATCTAACCTTACCTTGCACTTGTTTTCCAATAATAGTCATAGTTAGAGAAAAGGCCTATCCTGAAAAAAACATCATAATTCGTCGATGAAGGAGTTATCAGTGAAATATGTGTGTAAGGTGGCTCAAACCATAGCGGCAACTCCTTTCATGGTTGTGATTACATGAGTGTAAATGCATGGCTTGTCTTTAGTGCCTACAAAGAATAAAACACCGATAATGTTAAACCCTGTATATTGTGCAACCAACAACAAGTCTACTTCCATTGATATGGCTCTAAAGTTTGGACCCAACATCCATTGTGCACCATTGTGCTTCAATGACATCACTCTAAATAATAGTGTGCAACAAGGATGCACCTTGTTGAGTTTTTCAACCTCCTTAGAGCGGACCATGGTCATGTTGACACCAATATAGGCTTTTATTTGAGTTGGTTCTCCTTTTTGCAGGGATCTAGTACATTATCTAGTCAAGAAAAACATCAATGACAAGTACAAACTCTATATTTTCCCTGTTCAAGTAGTTGAAACCTTCCTCGAGGGTGGCTAAGGTAAATAAAAATGGCATATTCTGAAGTAAACATAATCATGTAGAATGGGCTCATACGTGGCAATGCCTCTGGGTATTTGTGTCATATATCCGCTATTATACACAGGTCTGACATGTAGATGGCCTCCTTGGCATCGACATTATCGTCATCCTTATTTAAATCATCATGTTCGATTTATCTAGAGTATCCCTAGCGCTTGCACCAACACAATGTGCAATTGTTACACCAATAGCCAAATATGAGACGTCGCCCTATTGAAGGATTTGGTCACCTAGATCTATCAAATTTCCATGGTGAATGGAGGTTAGTAAATACAATGCCTTGGACCATCACATTATCATTGTATCAAACAAATTACTATATTTTTATTCACCAAGTTTGATTTATATTATCATAGATGGTTTGAAAAAGCCTAATCAGAGGGGGGGCTAATTAGTTTGACTAAAAAGTCCCCTAGAAGTTTCCAAATGACTGAATTTAGATGTGGGAATGCATGTATATGAAATATAAAAATTGGCATAAGGATCGTGATATATTGGTATTTACCAACTAGAGGCAAATCATGTCACATCTCGAAAAATATAAATATTGAATCATTTCTTATCTCCAACCTAATGCTTAATAGGTATTCAACCCAACAACGATATTCCTAATTTAATATCATCTACTAGTAGAGGGAAAATCATAACTAATACTAACACTTGTAGCTAAAGGAAGTAGAATTAATACTAGTTCTTGTAGCTAAAAGAGGTGTGACTATTATGACCATACTTGTTAAACTCTGTTAAGTTATTAATAAGATTATTAATTAGGTAAATATTTAAAGGGTGTTCTTTATTATACAATTCTTGTAGTCATTGCATTCCAAGAGACAAAATCTCTTTGAAGCATTTCCTCAAATAGTTGAAATTCCTTGTGTATGCTTCTACATTTTGCATAAAACCATAGGATGGTAGCAAACTATGAGAGACATTTAACGCAAAAAAATAGCAGATATGACACTTTGGATGCTATATTATGATTCATTTAATATCTTCTCAACTGGAATCTTATCACTTTAAGTAATATCTATATCGAATGCCCTTAAAAAAAATCTAAAATGTGTCCTAATTCTGTAAATCCTAAATTTCCTCCATTAAACTATTCTTATTAAGAAAATATTTATAATGGCGTACATGATGAGGATAAATCTAAAATATGTATAACCTGTGAACCCTAAAATTTAATTGTTATACTTGTAATATCAAGCAATATTGATAAAAAGGCTTACAAGGTGACACTTTTCTATTTTTTATTTTAGCCCTCTGTGATTTGTTTTTACAGCTATTAGTTTTAACCCTCTCAGCCGATCGAGGTTCCATGCTAAAAATAAACACGTACCCCATCATCTACGTGGTGTTACTTCAAATGCATGACACACCTTATTGTAATGGGCCTCCACTCTTTTCAGAAGAAAACATTGGTAGGAAATTGCTATGTTGGTCACCAATATGTCCACTCTAAAAAATGTGTTTACACTCTATTTCTTCCAATCAAAGAGACCAATATAATGTTGGCATATTTCTTACGATCTATTGAAAACACATCTTCACCATTTCCTTCGAATGTAAGCTTTTATTGGTACTTTTCCATTCCATATTAAGCTCTCTCATAAATTCCAATGTTGTTTTATTAAATTTGAATATGTATAACCTAAATTAATATTGTTTAAGTTTCCAGTCAGTACTAGACATAAATTCATTCCCGTTGTATTCATTTCTGATGATGGTCCCCAGTGATTGATATTTTGAATTCTCACCAGTTTAATAAATTTTGTTGTTGTTTGTTGACGAAGATGAAATTATTATTGTTTGATCATAAATGCAAAGGTTAAATATACATATTAACGCCGAAGGCATGTCAGAGGTGGCTTGGGGTGGGGGTGGTCTGACATGTTACTCAACATCCCATAGTTCAAAGTACGTCGTCATCCTCCACGAAACCACCTGAGATCGTCAATCTGCATATGATATATCTTTTGTTTCTTTAAATTGGCCATTCCTGTTCAATCCTTTCGTACACGTTTAGATGAGTACAAATGTTTTGATTTAATGAATTTCATTTACTCTACTTTAAATGGTGATGTACTTTGTGTGCCCATACTAGGGTCAAGAAATTAAAATTTCTTATGGCAAGAGCGACAATTTTGTTGAGAGAAGTAATTTCAAGTAATCTCAACTGTTAAAAGGTCATCAATTTTATAGTTCTGTGCAAATTTCTAAAATTTAATATCATAATTCCATAAATCAAATTTGGAAACTTACTCTTCATTCTTATTATTTCATAGGAAGTATTACACCCATTTATATAGAAGAGGTTGTTTCTATATATAAGGAGATATAATCTCCATAAATATCTCCACACGTAACTCCTAAAACAACTTCATGTTATTTTACGTGAGATTTTGTTTTCTCACAAAACTAATATTGTTAATTAGTTGTTTACTCAACAACTCATAACAATATTTACTCACCCACTCATAATTACATTTACCATAATGTAATTAACTATTATAACACATATTATATTATCCTAGATAATATAATCATTCACATAATATTCTATGTTCACACTACCATATAAATATTCCCAACAATTTCGATATCCCACTCCACTTCAACATGATGTTTCTATTTTTCTTTCGACTAAAAATTGGGGGTATTTAAGTCTGTAGACAAAATGAAGATAGAATTTTTTGTTGTGGGATGAAACGGAAGAGCTTACGCAACAAAAAATTTCAAGTTGTTGTTGGCTTCTTATTACGCCAAAGACATTTTCACTAAGGGAAAGCCCTGGTTATTGGCTAACAGGTGTCAGGCATTAAAGGGCAGAGATAGCTTATGTATTTTTTGTTCGTGCATAGACGTTGAAAAAAATAATGTCGACTTTCTTTTACACTTACCCTGCTCCCTTGAAGTCACCTTCATGAAACACATTTCGTGCATTCGCCATGTACAAACACAACAAGTGTCTAATTAGTTATCTTCTGCGTCATCTCTATTTTTTTCTGTAGTGTTCGCAGTTGCAGTTGCTTTCATAAAGGATGAACACGAACATGAGGAGCAAGTGCTAGTAAAAGGTTTTCTTTCAACTAATAGGGATGCCTGCAACAATGCTCTGCTTTAACTATTTGTGTGGAATATTCCTTGAAGGGTATGCTTGATTGCATTGCAGGTGGTTTTTGGTTTGAGCCACCAAAGGTGTGGGTGCTAGGTATTCTAAATTGGGGATTATTTTTTTGCTTAAAGAATAAAGCCAAGAAACAATGAGATTTTAATAACACTAAAATTAAGTGGACGAGATTATTCTAGGTGCTACTAAAATGACCATCTTTTTCCATTGTATCTAGTGTCTTATTGTATTGCCGAACACATTCACATAAACCCGTCTGGATGAAATGGCCATTCAAAACCCTTGCAAGGATAGAAATTCCACAAAGATGAAATGTGACCACGTTACCATCATCATTGAAGTTTGGTATATGTGTAATGCCCTGTTGGGCATTGACTTCTGTTTCTGCCACCTTGCCCCCATTTCTTTTCGTTGAACGTTTATTTGAGCTCCCTTTTTATCGTCGGGTGACTTTGACCATATCGCGGAGTTATCTTGGTATAGTTTCTTTCCTTCTTTCGCTTTGTCTCGCCATCTCGTTCTGTCGCAAGTGCGCTTTTGTTTCCGGGGGGTCATTTCTAACTGTCGTCTAGTGAGCTTATCATGTTTTTGATCGGTGTAATGCGTAATGAATTTTGTTGTTAAAATTTCTAATAGATATTAAAACCTTTTCAAGGGCATTTAGAACGATAACGAGGCTGAATTTTATTGCATTGTTTTGACAATTTCAACCAGATAAAATTATTAATTTATGGAGCCAGTTGCAGAAAGTAGATCTCTAACTAAGAAAGAAGCACGTGATAAATGTATATGTCAGGTCTGTGTAGAAATAACATCACATTTAAAAAAATAAAATGAAAATCACATATAGGCGGGAGCTGTAAGCACAAATTAATATACATTTTTCTGTAAGTGGATAAGAATGCATTAAAGGTGTTAATATATTGGAACATATTCACGTGTCTGGTTACAAGTAAATGGTGTTTGGTCTCCTCCCAACCACCCAACTGCAGGCTGTAATGACCACCGCGTTTTTTTCTTCTTTGCGTGAGAAAGATGGAGTCGGTGGAGGCCTGTTTTCTTCACCTAGATCTTTGTTTTGATCCTTTCATTCAATGCATTGGACGCAATCTGAATTGACGTGATAGCTAAGTGAAGTAGGCGTGTTACCTCCACCTTCTTGAGTGCTGCGTAGATTGTTGATGAATTTGGAAGACTAATGAGGGAAGGGGCCAGTGACAGTGAATCAGATGGTGTTCTATATGGTGGGAAAGCACATAAAACATCTCGAAGTCGGAGCATCAGTCGGTCTCCTGTTGGCAGGAGTCGAAGGAGGAGGAGTCCGAGTCCACGAAGGAGAAAGGGTAGGAGGAGCAGATCTCACAGTTGGTCACCGAGGAGAAAAAGGAGCAGAAGCAGGACACCTCCACCTGATTTCAGGCGTGGCGATGAACATGTGGAGGGAAGAAAGAGGAGGGGCACTTTGTTCCAGAATGCATTTATTTTAAGAGAGATGGTAGGTGTTTCCGAGGAGCATCGTGTAGGTTTATCCATCATGAGGTCCCTTCTGAAAATATTAGCAAGTTGACTGGTGGTGAAAAGAATAGAGAATACAGAGAGTCTGGGCAGGACTTTCAAGGCTCCCATACTGCCATAGAAATATCTGCTAACATAGAGGAAGGTAATGTGAAGAGCGTATCTCAAGATGGACTTTCTAGTCACCAAGGTGGATTCATTTTAGAAGAAAATCCAACCGAAAAGGAAAAAACAGTTAAATGAGGCTTCATTGAGTGAAAAGTAATGTCAGGATGGAGTGAAAATCATGATTTACAGCCACCAGTACTAAAGGTGAGTACTGATTCCCAGATACCTGAAGAGAATGCAAATCCTGATTCTGATTCACATCCAATACCTTCAGAAAATGAAGCATTTCTGAGCGCTTCCAACAAGCAGGTTGTCCAACTATGTTGTTATCTATTCAGTATTGAATGCATCCTCAAATTCGGGATTCTCCTTCAAGGTATTTTTATCAAAATCGACTATGTGATAGTGAGAGTGTTACCAGGAGACCTGATGAAGTTTATTGCAAAGATCCTCTATTGAAACCTTTCTGCTTGTTTTCTATGTAACTCATGGAAGAGAACCTCATAGAGGCCGATCTGTTTCATATCAGAATATTCATGAAACACAATTTGCTTTGCTATTATATGAGCTTCTTCAACGAGTCACCAAGTTGGCAGGCATAAAGTTTTCTGTTGGAATTATCACACCTTACAAGCTACAGCTGTAATGTTTGCACCGAGAGTTTGATGTTGTCCTCAAATCTGATGAAGGAAAAGGTTTATATATCATTGCGATAGATGCCGTTTAGAGCCAGGAGCGTGATGTAATCATTATGTCTTATGTTCGAGCTTCAAATCATGGGGTTGGCTTTGTAGCTAATATTCGCCGCATGAATGTGGCACTAGCACGAGCTTGTAGAGCACTTTGGGTTAAGGGAAAAACAACTGCATTGAAGCAATCTAGTGACTGGTCAGCCTTAATTAAGGATGCTAAGTCTAGGGACTGTTTTATGGATATGGAGTCTGTACCAAGAGATTGCTTTTGGTTATAAAGCCATCTTCTTTTGCTTTGTCTCAGACTAGGGCTGCTCCTAATATGAGAGCACCAAGGTTAGGAGGTCCAAATCATAAACAATCAGATGCATATGGAGATGGTGGAGGTGTTTGGATGAATGACGAAGGATCAAGTTCAATTGCCAAAAGAGGGGCCTACGAAGTTTCTAGGGCTAATTTGGAGCGGTGTTGGGAGGATGTTGGAAAGTATTTTAGACCACCCACCCTGGCCGTGAACTCCTACCTGTGCCAATGTGAAGATGGTCGATGTTTGGGTGCCCAACGAGCTTGAAGAAAATGGAATTTGGCTTGGATTGCTGTTGCTAGTCCGGGCGGTGTCCATGAAACCTTCTAAATCTGGAGAAAAAGGCAAGATATCTCTACACCTTTCTACTGCTATTATATTTACAATTATTGCGAAATCGAACCGCTTTTTCCTTGCATTGATTTGTCAGTTGGATGTCATGATGGGAGATTTCCCCTTTCTGCTTGTCTCTTCTTGTTTTTGCTTTTATCGTTGTCAGTATGTTGGTCGAAAGGATGCGTGTGCTTTCTCCTCTGGGTGTTATGTTTCTCTTGCTCAAGTGATAGACCTTCGTCTGTTTGTTTATGTATTAATTCTTCTCTGCGATTGAGTTGCAAGTTATTATGTTGATCAACTAATATTTTCGGTATTATGGAAATATGTTACGATAACTATGAAGCTCCTCCCTAGCACCCAAGTTGTCTTTTGACATTTTTTTGTTAGCCCCTTTGCAAGTCCCTTTGATAACCTTTTGGAATCGAGAAAGAAAGGTTGTAGGATTGTGTGAGCAATGCGTGGGCTAGCCAGCTTAGAGTTTTGGTATTAAAACTGGTAGAATGAAAAGGTTTGTGTGCAATGTGTTTTTCCGTCTCGCGTGTTTAGACTCTTATACTATCTTTCATCTTGTTTCTAGGCTTTTAAGGCCATCCTCAAGAAGTACCTTGACCATCCCTATCAACTTGAATCATAACTAGCTTTTCGGATCAACTAAGCTGGAGGTTTCATTGTGCGAATCCAGTACCTCGTTGACACTAGAATAGTTTGGTCTAATCCCCCTCTCAGAATTATTGCTGATGGCACTCTTCTATTTTTCCTAACTTGCATGATTTTCTCCCTTGTAATGTTAACGCTATTAATTATTATTGGTCGGTTTTTATGCACGTAATTACCGTAATAGTTTGTGATGGAAATTTCCTTAAATGTGATTAATCTTCGGGAAAAACTCAGCTTTCATTTGATAATCTTAAGGATTCATAGCGGAGGGTTTTGTTTTGATAATGTCACTTAGAAATTATGTTTGTATCTATTTGTGCGACAATTGATTTGTGTTACCGGGGTTGCCGTAAAATATGGTTGTTTTGGGATATGGGTAATTTATTTCAAATTAACCAAACATTAGTATCTTGTAGTGGAGGTTTGCAAATCTTTAGTGTTATAAATTTTTTTGATGACATTATTGTATACTCTTGTTGGACGGAACCCCTTCTTCTCTCGCGTGTTTCTACTAGCTTGTAAGACTTTGACCCTTCTTGGATGATTGGAAAATATTTGTAGTTAATGGTCAAAACTAATATACCTTGCTTTCGCCTCAAAACTTATGTTGTGTGTATACTCTATTTGATTTTCGGTTTGAAACTCAATTATACATGGCTTTTGTGTTAATTTTTGAAACCCGTGGTTCCCCTTCCTTGGGCTGATCAACTCTTGTTCTTTTAGAAATATATTATTTTAGCCTATGCGTTTGGTGCCTTTGATAAATTTCTAGATGGTTGGTCTCTTTATATTGTTTAATTACTTACTTGATGGGAATTCTGTTTTTGCTAGATTGTTTATTTCTCCTTATAGGGCCAAGAGCCATTCTCATACTATTGTTATACTTTCGTTGCTTTTACTCCTAGCTGAAGTACAAGGTCTCCTCCTTCTTTGATTGGCATGATAGAGAAATTATTATAACTTGATGTGTTGATAGTGTTTAGAGGTTTGACCCAATTCTTGTAATAAAGTGCTTCCTTTTCGTGGTATTGTTAGATAATAGTTATGGTGGTTTTGTGTAGCCTTATCTTGCTCAGTTCTCGCGAACTGACTCTTGTTGAAAATTTTTTTGTTGCGGATGGATTTTGCATGTGTAACGCCGCAAAAAGACGACGCTCATGCTCACGACAATGACAACGACAATGACGATGAAGAACTTGCTTTCACAAACTTACGACTAAAAAATGCGACTAATTTTTTTTTTTGTAGGGTGAGTCTCGCATCTGACCTCGAACAACAACAATCACGGTAATGCTTCGTGATGAATGATGTTTAATTTAACCTCATTCGACGTTTCACAAAAGATAAGCGGGTCATCATTCGAGTTAATTAGTCTAATGTCTCGATTAAATAAGAAACATATCTTATATTGGTGAATCAATATGTATAATAATATAA
This sequence comes from Taxus wallichiana var. yunnanensis, assembly GCA_018340775.1. Classification (NCBI taxonomy): domain Eukaryota; kingdom Viridiplantae; phylum Streptophyta; class Pinopsida; order Cupressales; family Taxaceae; genus Taxus; species Taxus wallichiana. Next base: position 1,655,912 of record CM031235.1, read on the forward strand.
ATGTATTCTCCTTTAAGAATAACCTTAATCCTCCCTTAACACCAAGCAATTCACTTTGAAATAGAGAGAAATATAAAAAAATTATTAATCTGAGCTACACTTCAGTGGGGATTTATCTATATATAAAATATGGAATCATATTGATGATGTTATAAAAAAAATACATGTGAGTATTCCATCGCTGAAATAGAAGGGCCTCAAATATCTCTCTATTGGAATCTAGACCTTTCTTCTATAACCTCGGTGAGCTTTATTTTACTTTACAATACAACATAGCCAAACTGTCTTATCTCCTTATCCCTCCATGCGGCCACATTGACCCAACTAGCTCAGCCACATGTATTGCCATGCAGGCCATGAATTACCATGCACATGGCATATAAGCCAAACCCAACCACTACCGCTCAACAAATCGACCCAATTCATTGGGCGACCAAACCAACTAAGCACCAATGCAATTAAATGGTGGGAAAAATGCCAAACGTGGAAAGCATAAAAAGAAATAGGTTGGAAAGTCACGGTTGGGGGTGGGTGGCTCCAGCCACCTGCCGAAATTACTCCCCTTCCCTTGCGTGCTGATCTCCTCCTGCTGCGCCGCTCACCTTCATTAATTCCACTAGATTTGCAAATCTATTATTCTACAAAGTCGGCTATCTGTTGGGTGTTGTCATGGCCGTGTGAAGATATAATGGTGGTTAAAGATGAAACCACGGACCAGAGGGATGGCGTGGGATCAGTTTGAATCGGCCTGGCCACGTGAACAGGGGAGAGTGGTTAGAGTTGGAGCTATGGACCGGAGGTAAGATGTCCGAGCCGCGCCAACAACCACAGCCTTTTTTTTATATTTTGAGCGCTTTAAGCATGCAGGTTGTCCATTTATGTTGTTATCTGTTCAGTATTGAATGCATCTTCAAATTTAGGCAGTTCGGGGGTTCATGGTCATGCACACAGGGAGGATGGTTAGGTAGCGGGCGGACGGGCCTTGGGTAGGTAGGAGGAATTGCGGTGGTGCTTCAGCAGAGAGGCAGGCTACCAACCATGTTGTTAGTGGTTCAGTATCGAATACATCATCAAATTCGGAATTCTCCTTCACGGCATATAAATATATATATCAAAATCGATTAGGGGACAGTGAGAGTGTTAAGAGGCGACTTGGAATAGTACATTCCAATGATTTTCTACAGAGATCAAACTCATAGTTCGGTGTAGCCCGTGGGGAGAGTCTCATAGAGGTGGATCTGTTTCATATCGAACATTCATGAAGTAGTTTGCTTTGCAAATTAAGGAGCATTTCGTGTATGTTTTAGTACAGACTGCTTGCATTTTAGGACAGTCTTATGACATGGTGTCTTTACTGAAAAGTATCCTTATTTTAATTGTTTTATATGATATGAAAAGTATGATTTTAAGTGCACACTAGCACAGTTCGTTTGCAAAAGAAAAGGGACAGATCCTACGTAGACTTATTTATAAATTTCATTGATGTTATTCACTGGCTATGGTTTATGGTAACATACTTTATTAATATGAAGGGAATATCAATAGTATATTGTTATTAGAGCAATGTTTATTAATAGTTTTACTACTATTATTGGCTATATATGAATACAATCATAATTTATAATTTATACTGCTAAATACTTCTTCATAGGTGTTTACTCCTCCAAGACTTATGTGAGAAAATTGTTCTAAACACATGCCTTAATTAAAATATAATTTGTTCCCATTGTAGTATAAAATCAAATTTAATAATCAACCGGAAACAATTGAAAGTTAAAAGGAAAAATTTACAAAATCAATGAGCACTAAAATACATCCAAATAGAGAAGAGGAAAGGCACTAATGTTCCAATTTTTTTTTTTTCAATACATCCTTTAAAGTAACAAAGTGAAATTCAATACATATACATTTTTGTAAATTTCCTTAACATTCCACAAAAGAGTCCAACAATGTTTCCATTAAGTTTTAAAGCAAGAACTACTAACATGCCAACGAAAGCAACATCCTCATATGAGGTTCTAAGCCGAATTAAAGGAGCATAATAGATTGTCTTTCCTTCAACATCTTGTTACAACACTTTCTACTTCATGTGGAAACAAATTTGCAATAGTGGAATTTAAAATACTAAGTAATATTACATTTTTCCTCCACTCAAGGTGGGTAAAACTACATAATGGTTTCACATTATCATCAACAAGGTTCCAATGCTCCAAATATCAACAAGGTGGCTCCTCCATAGTTTGCTTGATTCACAACAAAATAAGGGGAGAGGCAACGCTCTCCTCCCAACCAAATACCCAATGGAGAAGAGAAGCCATCCTCTCCATTGGCCCCCGAGCCCCAACCACATCACAATGGGAGAGAATCCAACTCATGGCAACTACAAGCTTCCACATAACTAAACATAACATTTCACATGCATTCCATAATCCTTCAAAACAAGAGAATCAACAACACAACAAGAGGAAAACAATCACAACAACAAGTCACAAGGCTTACCAAGAAAGCCACAAGAGTAAGACATATGGGGAGGCCACTTATGCCTCCCAATGGGAATGGGTGCCACCTAAAAACCTCGATGCAAAACACAATACCCCTAACAACTCTTATGCCTCCCTCAAGTACCCCTTATCCCTCCATTCACTCTTATGCCTCCCTCAACTCTTATGGCTCCCTCAAAGTAAAACAAGAAGAAAATGCAAGCATTTCTCTTACAAGGTGGGCACCCAACCCAAACTCCCTCCTCAAGAACATGATCTCTTATGCCTCCCTCAATTAAGCTCCCCATAGTCTCCTCCCACTCCCAACTTAGGCATTCTATCCATCCCAACAAGCATTTCAAATAAAAATATTCAACACAACATAAATATACTCATTCATATAACAAAAATAAGAAAACATAATACAAGTAAAGGTGAAGCTCCTACCTTTCCATGGTGGAGCTTGTTCCAAGTATCAAGTCTCAAACCCCTCCAAAGATCAAGCAAGCATCCACAAGCTCCAAAAAATTTCCACAAGCATCCACAAGCTCCAAAAATCCACAACTCCTTCAAAAATTCTCTCCTCTCCAAAATACAAGAGACTAAAAAAAATGAAATTTCCAACCCCCAAAACAAACAAGAGGGTCAAATAAATAGAGAAAAGAAAGGGAGGGATGATGTGGCTCCAAGTAGGATGCCACCTCCTTTTCCCTCCACTCCACATCATTTGGTCAACATCAAATTTCAATGCATCATTAATAAGTGGTTGAAAGAGAGGCAAGCACCTTACACACTCCAACTAAGCCCACTTCCTCAAAGGACAAAATTAAATTTTGAAAGGAAGTGCAATTAATATTTTTACCCTTTTATCCCCCCAAAACACCTAAAAGACCCTAAATTTGGCCTTCCAACCCATAGGTAGGGTTGGCATGGGGTTTTAAGAGGTGTGGGACAAGTTTGACTTGTCCCACAAGCTTTGAAATTTGGCCTCCAAGGCAAAATTCGAGTTTCCCATGTGGGGTAGAGTGTGCTACACTCAAACTCAAACACACATCAATCCACACAAAATCCCAAGTAAATCAAATCCTAATAAATGAACTCTCTTAGGTCACATCTTTTAATTAGTTTAGGAAAATTTAAAATTAACATAATTATCCCACTACATCCCATATTGGCTAACAAAGGGTAACTCCAATCAAAGAATATAATAATAACACAAGTAAAATTTCACTTACTAAGAGCAACACATACTAACATAATAAAAGGGAAAAATTAAAACAAAACAACACATGATCCCTAGGTCACAATTTTCCCTTTACCGAGATAATTCTAACACACACACATTACTTGTTCCCATGGTGACCTTAGCTGGATTCTTCTCGAATTCCGATGTGGTTGGTCTCCACTCCCCAATATTGTTGTGAATATAATATACTGCGAAAACAGAAAATACCTCCTTCGGCTGTTGGCGCATTAAAACATTCATGCCAAATATACAATATAATCTAAAATAAACGACACATGATTTACTATCATCATCTATGCAAGTACGATATCACTAACACTTTCTAGCACATTTCTATTCCACATATCATTTATATCAAAGCGATCATCACATTAGTCCAATTATCAAGTTCTACTCAATATGATTAAACATATCACATGTCATAATTAAAGATAAATAACCTGTCAAAAGTATACAAATATCGTCATCAAATGTCCACGATAAACCATATGCATCATATAAAGATTAAATCAATAACAGTTCAATGTACATAATATCTACTAGCATGCTAAATCAAGAAGCCATAATAAATCCATAGTGAGGTAATCAGTCTCGAAAACATCAAAACAAAATGAGGTTGAAGGGAAGTGGGCACTACATCCCCCTCCCCTTAGACTCGACTTCCTCTTGAAGTCACTTTGGAAAAGGTGTGGAAACTGTCCTCGTAGCAAAGTAGCATCCTCCCAGTAGGCTGCGGTCTCATCATACTGTCCCATTGGACCCGAACACGATCAATCTCTCTGCGCGAAGGCCCGGGTCTGTGATCTAAAATGTGCACAGGGCTCCACCATCACTTTGCCCGATCCTGATCCTGCACCTGCAATGCGGTCCAATCTAGCACATGAGAAGGATCAGAAATATATCTCCTAAGCACAGAAACGTGAAACACATCATGGACGTGAGATAAGCTAGGTGGCAATGCTAGACGATAGGCCAAGGGACCGAGGCGCTCCAAGATCTCAAAGGGACCCACAAACCTAGGAGCAAGCTTAGAACCTTTTCCATAATGGATAGGGCTCTTATGCGGTCTGACACGAAGAAACACCTTCGTGCCTACCTCAAAACTGTGATCTGTCCTATGTTGATCTGCATACTTCTTTGTGTCTCATCTGTGCCTCTTGCATCTCTGTCGATCAAGGCAACTGCTTTGCTCCATGTCCTGTAATAATGCTGGCCCGAGGGAAACCCTGTCCTCAATCCTATCCCAACTAAGAGGTGTCCTGCACTCTCTACCATATAATGCCTAAAAGGAGCCATGCCTATAGAACTCTGGAAACTATTATTGTAGGCAAACTCCACCAAATACAGATACTCCTCCCATCTCGACTGATGATCCATCACGTACATCCTGAGCATATCCTCCAAAATCTGATTCACCCTCTCTATTTGTCCATCTGTCTCAGGGTGATAAGTTGTGCTGAAATTAATCCTCGTCCAGGGCATCTTTGCATGGTGGTCCAAAAATGGGAAGTGTACAAAGGGTCACGGTCATGAAATGATCTTCCGCGGAATCCCATGTAATCTGACAATCTCATCAAGGTATACTCGTGCCACAGCACTTGCTGTATAGGTGGTCTTCACCGGAGAAAAATGAGCTACCTTCGTCAATTTATCCACCGTGACCATGATGGCGTCATGATGGTATCTCGACGTAGGTAACCCAATGATGAAGTCCATGGAAATGGTGTCCCACTTCCACTCCGGTATGGCGTGAGGATAGAGAAGGCCAGCTGGATGCTGATGCTCGGCCTTCACCCTCTGGCACTCTAAATAGCGTGACACAAATGAAGCTACATCTCTCCAAAGTCCTCTCCAAAAATACAATTATCTCAGGGTGGCGTGCATCTTCTTCACCCCGGGATGGGCTGAATAAGGTGCATGATGAGCCTCTGTCAAAATGTCATGTCTCAAGCCTCCATCTCTAGGAACATATATCCGACCTCGTATGCGAGAAGACCATCTTCCTCTAATGAAAATCCATCAAATCTCCCTCGAGGGGTCTGCGAGACTCAATCTCTGCTCTGGCTGAAGGTAGAAACTATCACGAGGAAGGCTGCTGCAGATCCTACTCCATGTAAATCTGTGCCCCACTACGGTGGCCATAGCCACATGTCTCCGCCTACTCAAGGCATCTGCAACCACATTCTCCTTCCCTTTCACATGCTCTATCTCCATGTCATACTCACAAAGTAACTCCATCCAACGCCACTGACAAGCGTTGAGATTGGGCTGCGTGAAGAGGTGGCGAAGACTCAAGTGATCATTCCTAAGTGTAAATCTCGGCCAAGAAGAAAATGTCTCCACCGCACTAAGGCATGTACCACTGCTGCAAGCTCAAGGTCATGGGTCGGATAATTGAGCTCATAATCTTTGAGTTTGCGAGACTCAAAGGCAACTACTCTACCCTCCTGCATTAACACACCTCCAAGTCTGCCCGAGCCAGAAGCATCTGTGCAAACGTAGAACTCACCACGAGGATCAGCACTGCAAGAATAGGTGCTCTCGTGAGGCACTCCTTGATGTCTTGAAAGGCCTGCTCACATCTATCGACCATAAAAACTTCTTCCCTTTTCACTTTGAAGAGAAGTGATAGGGTGCGCAATCGAGAGAAAATCTGAACAAACCTCTGTAATACCTGCTAGACCCATGAAACTACGCACCTCGGTCACACTAGTGGTGCTTGGCCAATCCATGATGGCTCAAATCTTGGAAGGATCATTGCGATACCTTCCCCGAAATGATGTGGCCCAAATATTCACCTCGGGTTGAAAGAATGCACACTTCTCCAAGTTCCCGTAAAGGCGCTGTTCGCGAAGACACTGAAGAACCTAGCAAAGGTGCTCCTCATGCTCCTCATGTGTGCGTGAGTAAACTAGAATGTCATCAAGGAAGATGAGCACGAAGCGATCAAGGAAGGTCCTGAATACCCCATTCATCAAACTCATAAACACTGTGGGGGCATTCGTCAAACCGAAAGGTACCACTGTGAACTCGTAGTGGCCATATCTCGTGCGGAAAGCTGTCTTGTGAATATCCGTCTCCGCAATCCTGAGCTGATGGTACCCTGACTTAAGATCTATCTTAGAGAAAATTGTAGCCCCCTTCATCTGATCAAATAAATCATCAATGCGTGGAAGGGGGTAACGATTCTTGATCGTTACTTTATTCAGCTGACGGTAGTCAATACACAACCGAAGAGATCCATCTTTCTTCTTTACGAAGATCACTGGTGCACCCCAAGGGGATACACTAGGATGGATTAGGCCTTTCTCCAGAAGGTCCTCAAGCTGCAACTTGAGCTCACATAACTCAGGAGTAGTCATCCGATAAGGTGCTCGTGAGATAGGCTCTGCGCCCGGAACTAGATCTATATGGAAGTCGATCTCACGTGGGGGAGGTAATCCCGGTAGCTCCCCTGGGAACACATCAGAAAACTCTAATAAGATGGGATGATCATCGAGGGAAGGTCCTCTTGACTCATCCTCGATCATCACTTGACCATAATAGCAAACAAGCGCAACCCCCCCATCGCGCACACCGCTTAAGCTGCATAGCGGAGATGGTGCGAATGGATACGGCCCTCCTAACTCCTGATATCACTGACTCTACTCCAAGATCATCTATGCAAGTAATAGTCTTATGGTAACAATCCACTCTAGCTCTGTGAGCGGACAACCAATCCATGCCTAAAATGATGCCATAAGATCCTAATGGAAGGATCCGAAGATCAGAAGTAGTGGTGAAGGGTCCCAAATCCACTACACACTCCTTGACTAAGGAGTCTACAGAAATTTTGGCTCCAGAAGCCATCTCAATGTCCCAACTACGGCCTTGCCTAACTGCCACCACCTCTGACGCTCTACTAAGGATGGTGCGATAAAAAATCGAAGAACCAAAATCAAATAATATAGAGGTGGAAATACCACCAACACTACTGTCGTCATCTCAATCACGGTACTCGATGCTCGGCTGGCGGTTCTCGACCATGCGTAGATCTGATGACTCCGTGCCATATCTCCAACAGTAGGCTCTGAGCCCTGCGTCTTACCCTTGTTAGGGTTATGTGGGACAATCTCTCCAATGATGTCCAACAACACCACAACCATAACAGACTACTAGTCCTCTCCAGTGGGAAGTAGCTCCAGCTGGTACTCTAGATGGCCGAGATACGAGATCTGAACGATCAAGCTATGGATTTCTTGAGGTCTCTGTTGACAGCTCTGGCTTGGCCCGAGCTCTCGGTGCACCCTGTGTCTGATGGGACCCCTAGGAGGAGGCCCCATACTACGTCCTCTCTGCGCATCAAATCTCTGAGGAGGTCGGTAAGGTGGGCGGGTTCTTGCTGCTGCTTCTTCTTGGTGTGGTGGCACAATGAAGCTTTCCTAAACTCTTTCCACCCCATGGAGGAGGCCGGCCCCTTCGACCTACCATCCCGCATCTGCTGGATACAGCTCGAACTCTGTCTCTAGCTCTCCTTGCTGCGTCTTTCCCGTGTCTCCTCTGCAATATAGGCCTTCTCCATGACCTCTGCTAATGTCGTAGGCGGTGAATGCGCACTGTGCCCACCTAAATCCAAGTTTAGGGCCCCGGATGAACTTGTGAATCCATGTACTGCTCATCTGCATATAGTCAGCGTCTTGGGTAGGTCCGAAATCGACTCTCATACTCGGCTCTTGTCATCGATGCTGACGGAGGTCATGAAACTCGTCTATCCGCCTCTTGTATGAATCTCACAGGTAAATACACTGCTCTGAATCACTCCTCAAATAGCTCCCGGGTAATTGTCTCGAGTCACATGGAGCTTCTGCTCCTCGGTCCTCCACCAGACTCTTGCTCCATCCTTCAGAAGATGGATTGCAACACGAGATTTCGTGTTCTTGAGTAAAGAGCGAGCTTGAAGCATCCGCTCAAGCTCACCAACCAGCCTCTGCTGAAAACCACTGTATCACCCGAATAGTGAGATGGTCGTAGCTTCGGGATCTCCCGATATGGTGCGGCGACGTATGACGAATCCTAGGTCTTCTCAATGCTCCTCCCTCATGCAGGGCTCAGAGACTGTCCCTATGTCTGAGATCTGTCCCCATGTCCTCTCTGTGGTGACTCTGCCTAGCCGATTCCGCACGGAAGTTCTCTACTCTTTGTTCCTCGGCGTGTCGAGGGATGCTGGCATCTGCGGTGGCTCCAAACTATGTCTAGCAAGTCGTCCTCCCAAGGGCTCTCCGCGTATAGCGGCATTGACATCTGGAGTGTCTGCAGATCGAGGTAGAAGGGCTGCTGCGGCTGACTGCTTCTCTGGCGGTGGTATGTCTAGGTCTATATGAAGAGACCCCTCGCCCAATCCGTGCCTCTGCCTGAGATCAAGGCGAGAGTTAGTTCATTTTCTAGGTCTTGTGTCAATTTTCTAAATTTGTTGTTTCTATAATTATCAACATTGTGGTTTTATATTTTAAAAGAATCAACTCTCATCTAAGTTAAATGTTCCTGTTTCATGTTTTCTGCGTGTGTGCCCAAGGGTCTAAGCTTCGAACCCCTGGCTCTGATACCAAAATGTAACGCCGCAAAAAGACGACGCTCACACTCACAATGATGACGACGACAATGACGACAAAGAACTTGCTTTCACAAACTTACGACCGAAAATGTGACTAAATTTTTTTTTTTTGGAGGGTGAGTCCGCATATAGGCTCGAACTACAACAGTCACGGTAATGCTTCGTGATCAATGATGTTTAATTTAACCTCATTCGACGTTTCACAAAAGATAAGGAGGGTCGTCATTCGAGTTAATTAGTCTAATGTCTGATTAAATAAGAAACATATCTTATATTGGTGAATCAATATGTATAATAATATAAATGTATTCTCCTTTAAGAATAACCTCAATCCTCCCTCAACACCAAGCAATTCACTTTGAAATAGAGAGAAATATAAAAAATTATTAATCGAGCTACACTTTAGCGGGATTTATCTATATATAAAATATGGAATCATATTAATGATGTTATAAAAAAATACATGTGAGTATTCCATCACCGAAATAGAAGGGCCTCAAATATCTCTCTATTCGAATCTAGACCTTTCTTCTATAACCTTGGTGAGCTTTATTTTACTTTACAATACAATATAGCCAAACTGTTTATCTCCTTATCCCTCCATGCGGCCACATTGATTAACTAGCTCAGCCACATGTATTGCCATGCGAGCCATGAATTACCATGCACATGGCATATAAGCCAAACCCAACCACTACCGCTCAACTCAACTCACCAATTCAATTCATTGGGAGACTAAACCAACTAAGCACCAATGCAATTAAACGGTGGGAAAAATGCCAAACGTGGAAAGCATAAAAAGAAATAGGTTGAAAGTCACGGTTGGGGGTGGGTGGCTCCAACCACTGCCAAAATTACTCCTCTTCCCTTGCGTGCTGATCTCCTCTGCCGCGCCGCTTGAGCACCTTCATTAAATTTCCACTAGATTTGCAAATCTATTATTCTACAAAGTCATTTATCTTTGGGTGATGTCATGGCGGCGTGAAGAAATAATGGTGGTTAAAGATGAAACCACGGACTAGAGGGGATGGCATGGGATCGGTTTGAATCATGCTGCGGCCACGTGAACAGGGGAGAGTGGTTCGAGGCACATGGAGCTATGGACCGGGCTGCAAAGCTAGGTAAGATGTCCGTGCCGTGCCAACAACCACAATTCCTTTTTTTTTATTCGAGCGCTTTAAGAATGCAGGTTGTCCATTTCTGTTGTTATCTGATCAGTATTGAATGCATCTTCAAATTCGGACAGGTCCAGGGGGGGTTCATGGTCACGCCTGCACAGGAGGACGGTTAGGCAGCAGGCTGGACGTGGGTAGGAGGAATCTGGTGGCGCTTCTAGCAGACATGCTGCCCGACCATGTTGTTAGTGGTTCAGTATCGAATACATCATCAAATTCGGAATTCTCCTTCACGGCATATAAATATATATATCAAAATCGATTAGGGACAGTGAGAGTGTTAAGAGGTGACTTGGATCAATACATTCCAACGATTTTCTACAGAGATCAAACTCATAGTTCGGTGTAGCCCGTGGGGAGAGTCTCTCGGACGAGAGGTGGATCTGTTTATCATATCCAAACATTCATGAAGTAGTTTGCTTTGCAAATTAAGAGCATTTCTGCGTATGTTTTAGTACATACTTAGTGTAAATTTTAGGACAGTCTTATGACATGGTGTCTTTACTTGTGAAAAGTATCCTTATTTTAATTGTTTTATATGATATGAAAAGTATGATTTTAAGTGCACACTAGCACAGTTCATTTGCAAAAGAAAAGGGACAGATCCTACGTAGACTTATTTATAAATTTCATTGATGTTATTCACTGGCTATGGTTTATGGTAATATACTTTATTAATATGAAGGGAATATCAATAGTATATTGTTATTAGAGCAATGTTTATTAATAGTTTTACTACTATTATTGGCTATATATGAATACAATCATAATTTATAATTTATACGGCTAAAATACTTCTTCATAGGTGTCTACTCCTCCAAGACTTATGTGAGAAATTTGTTCTAAACACATGCCTTAATTAAAATATAATTTGTTCCCATTGTAGTATAAAATCAAATTTAATAATCAACCGGAAACAATTGAAAGTTAAAAGGAAAAATTTACAAAAACAATGAGCACTAAAATACATCCAAATAGAAGAAGAGGAAAGGCACTAATGTTCCAATTTTTTTTTTTCAATACATCCTTTAAAGTAACAAAGTGAAATTCAATACATATACATTTTTGTAAATTTCCTAACATTCCACAAAAGAGTCCAACAATGTTTCCATTAAGTTTTAAAGCAAGAACTACTAACATGCCAACGAAAGCAACATCCTCATATGAGGTTCTAAGCCAAATTAAAGGAGCATAAATAGATTGTCTTTCCTTCAACATCTTGTTACAACACTTTCTACTTCATGTGGAAACAAATTTGCAATAGTGGAAGCTAAAATACAAAGTAATATTACATTTTTCCTCCACTCAAGGTGGGTAAAACTACATAATGGTTTCACATTATCATCAACAAGGTTCCAATGCTCCAAATATCAACAAGGTGGCTCCTCCATAGTTTGCTTGATTCACAACAAAATAAGGGGAGAGGCAACGCTCTCCTCCCAACCAAATACCCAATGGAGAAGAGAAGCCATCCTCTCCATTGGCCCCCGAGCCCCAACCACATCACAATGGGAGAGAATCCAACTCATGGCAACTACAAGCTTCCACATAACTAAACATAACATTTCACATGCATTCCATAATCCTTCAAAACAAGAGAATCAACAACACAACAAGAGGGAAAACAATCACAACAACAAGTCACAAGGCTCACCAAGAAAGCCACAAGAGTAAGACATATGGGGAGGCCACTTATGCCTCCCAATGGGAATGGGTGCCACCTAAAAGCCTCCAATGCAAAACACAATACCCCTAACAACTCTTATGCCTCCCTCAAGTACCCCTTATCCCTCCATTCACTCTTATGCCTCCCTCAACTCTTATGGCTCCCTCAAAGTAAAACAAGAAGAAAATGCAAGCATTTCTCTTACAAGGTGGGCACCCAACCCAAACTCCCTCCTCAAGAACATGATCTCTTATGCCTCCCTCAATTAAGCTCCCCATAGTCTCCTCCCACTCCCAACTTAGGCATTCTACCCATTCCCAACAAGCATTTCAAATAACAATATTCAACACAACATCAATATACTCATTCATATAACAAAAAGAAGAAAACATAATACAAGTAAAGGTGAAGCTCCTACCTTTCCATGGTGGAGCTTGTTCCAAGTATCAAGTCTCAAACCCCTCCAAAGATCAAGCAAGCATCCACAAGCTCCAACAAAATTTCCACAAGCAACAACAAGCTCCAAAAATCCACAACTCCTTCAAAAATTCTCTCCTCTCCAAAATACAAGAGACTAAAAATGAAACTTCCAACCCCCAAAACAAACAAGAGGGTCAAATAAATAGAGAAAAGAAAGGGAGGGATGATGTGGCTCCAAGTAGGATGCCACCTCCTTTTCCCTCCACTCCACATCATTTGGTCAACATCAAATTCAATGCATCATTAATAAGTGGTTGAAAGAAGGCAAGCACCTTACACACTCCAACTAAGCCCACTCCCTCAAAGGAAAAAATTAAATTTTGAAAGGAAGTGCAATTAATATTTTTACCCTTTTATCCCCCAAAACACCTAAAAGACCCTAAATTTGGCCTTCCAACCCATAGGTAGGGTTGGCATGGGGTTTTAAGAGGTGTGGGACAAGTTTGACTTGTCCCACAAGCTTTGAAATTTGGCCTCCAAGGCCAAATTCGAGTTTCCCATGTGGGGTAGAGTGTGCTACACTCAAACTCAAACACACACATCAATCCACACAAAATCCCAAGTAAATCAAATCCTAATAAATGAACTCTCTTAGGTCACATCTTTTAATTAGTTTAGGACAATTTCAAATTAACATAATTAACCCACTACTGACCCATGGCTAACAAAGGGTAACTCCAATCCAAAGGATATGAATAATAACACAAGTAAAATTTCACTTACTAAGAGCAACACATACTAACATAATAAAAGGGAAAAATTAAAACAAAACAACACATGATCCCTAGGTCACAATTTTCCCTTTACCGAGATAATTCTAACACACACACAATTACTTGTTCCCATGGTGACCTTAGCTGGATTCTTCTCGAATTCCGATGTGGTTGGTCTCTACTCCCCAATATTGTTGTGAATATAATATACCTGAGAACAAAAATACCTCCTTCGGCTGTTGGCCACATTAAAACATTCATGCCAAATATACAATATAATCTAAAATAAACGACACATGATTTACTATCATCTATGCAAGTACGATATCACTAACACTTTCTAGCACATTTCTATTCCACATATCATTTATATCAAAACGATCACCACATTAGTCCAATTATCAAGTTCTACTCAATATGATTAAACATATCACATGTCATAATTAAAGATAAATAACCACTGTCAAAAGTATACAAATATCGTCATCAAATGTCCACCAGTAAACCATATGCATCATATAAAGATTAAATCAATAACGGTTCAATGTCTATAATATACTACTAGCATGCTAAATCAAGAAGCCATAATAAATCCATAGTGAGGTAATCGGTCTAAAACATCAAAACAAAATGAAGTCGAAGGAAGTGGGCACTACAAAGACATGTAGATGAGGGATAGATTTGTAGACTTTTGTCATCAACCTCGGTTGAGAAGTTTCTTTACTCGAAACCTTTTTATGTTGTTCAACTATTGTTAACGTCCGGTGGAAAGTTTAAAAGAGGATTAATGTCTTAGTATAAAGAATTGTGGACTTTGTTATCGAACTTTGGAAACCTTGTATTGTTTGACCATCTTTGAAATTATAAGAAAATTTTGTTCTTGTTGTTGAGTGACCTTGTTGGAGTATTAGTATTTTAAGAATTAATGTAATCTTGTTTTGTTCTTGTAAATGAGTGTTGCTACAACCTTGCCTTGAGAATAAACTTTGAGTTAAACCTTGACATGACTTAGTAATAAAGTGTCATAAGTAAACTAACATGGGATTGTTTAATACTTCTGGAAGTTAAGTTAAAAGTTGTATTCAAATAAAGTAACGTAGGGGTCACCAACTTGAGAGCAAGAAATTATTTAAGTAAACAAGGGCAAGACTATCATTGCAAGTAAACTTTATATCATGATAACCCTAGCTCCTCTAGTGAACATTATTCCTTTTATGGTGAAATTTGTAAAATGACCCTAAGGTGAAATGAACTGTTAGTTGTTTGAAGATGATAAGATTTAATAAGCTAGAGAAAACAAATTGGAGACCTCACCATCTTTCTCACCGCCATTTGGAAAGTAAATTTTTACTCCTTGTTAATACTTTTAGCGAAGCCTAAGTAAAGTTGTTGATAATTCTGGTTAAGAGCCCTAGCTTCAATTAAATACTGACAATAACTAATGAGGCCCTAAAGATGTTTCATCTCGACCTTCTCCCTCTAACCCTTTTCCAAGGCACCTTGTATCTCTTCTCTTAAGTGTGTTGAACTTAAAACCATGTTGTCTTGTGGGCAAGAACGAATCTTAGTAGCGTTAGTGGTGAGCAGATGGCCTTGTGGAATTTAAATACTCCTTTTTCTTGATAAACGAATTAAGCAAATAAATGTCATAATAGAGAAGATTTAAAGATAATTACTCAGTGTCAAAGGAATAAACTTAGCTTGGTAAGATGAATTGTACGAATCATATCTTGAGCCTCCTTGAAAACGTAAGCTAAGAATTGCAAGATGTCCTTTTAAAATAAATAACCCTCAAGAATATCTCATTGTGGTTGGCCCTAACTGTAAGTGTGTTCTGTGATTGGACTTCTATGTTGTCTTGTCAAAAAGAAAAGTAAATTGTCCTTGATAGGTGTGAACGTTTCCGTGCTGCCTTTATGGCCATCCTTGTATCAAGTTGTTCATAGTGTTAGTTGTATCCTTGGTGACGACATGTTGCGTCATGTTATGTGTCAAGCAAGTCAAAAAAAAAAGTTATCCTGTTTTTCACTGTGTTGTTCGTGTGTGAATTTTTTGGGTCGCTACAATATGTACCTCGAATGTCCACAAAGGTTCTAAACATTGCATTCAAACAAAACACGGATCAAGTACCTCAGTGAAAGTTGTGCTTAAATTTTGTTAAAATATAAAACATATTTTATCCTCGTGATGGTTTGCTTAGTTATAGTGAAAATGAGTTTATATTTTTATGTCTCGTCTTACTCATTACTTCTTTCATCATGTCCCACACTTGTTCGCAACTCAATACAAATTTTTATGGTTGGCAACCTTCATTGCATTCTTTGAATATGAAGAGAGACAATTATCGTACATGAACATGACAACGACAACATAATGAACCCTCAATGCAAAATTGCAATTTCTTTAACAATTGTTGACTTCTACATTGAACCAAAAAATGCAAGTTTTCCTTTAAACTATTCATTGCCAACACCTTGCTTTCCTAGACGTCTCCAAACTGTGTTTCCACGATGCCCTCCAAGCTGATTTCATGTGCAATTGACGTTCACATCGCACATTTCATGTGCTATTGCTAGTGGATAATATACAAGTAAAATATAAAAAACAGCCCGCACCCTATCAATCAAAAAACAACCCGCAACCGGTGAATTTCGAGTCTCTCAGGCTACTTAATTTACAAAAAACAAAACACAAACAAAGAAGCCCTGAAATTTGATGGTCATCCCTGCCTGTCAAAAGCAAATTTTGTGACAGTTTAGCTCTTGAGGGAGCTGTAAATTTCAATTTTTTTAATAGATATTTCTATAATTTATTCATATATATAAATAGATATTATATTTTTTTATAAATTTCAACTTATCATTGTCTATTGTTTCTAAAAATTTTCATGGCCTAAAGCCTGTCAATTTCGAGGCTTGAAACAAAGTACCAGCACCTGCCAATATTCATAAATTCCAATCCAGTCTGCAAATATGATATGATATGATTTCCTGCCAATAAATAAAATAAAGCTCTTCCCTGTCTCGAGTAATGCAAATGTTGAAATGATTACGTGTGAATTATAATTAACTTACCGGCCTGCAAACTGATCGTATGGGTGCGCGTGTGATTTAGATTGATGGAGACTCAAGAATTAATAAATGCCTCTCTTAAAGTATTTTACGAAACAGGTGTAATATGTTTTAACGGGCAAATACATGGAATGATAAGTACTAGTAGAAAGATCTTAATGACATAAAAATTTTGCTTTTTCTTTTGGCTTAAGATTAGGCGGAGCAGGAAGCTTGTGGACCAAGCTAAATTCCTGTAAAGCAAATGTGGCCGTTGTGAGAGCCGTTGATTGGAGGTCTATAAAAAGGACCCTTCCCCGTAGTTGCTTCTGCAAGTTAGTGTCCCTGTAGTATGCTCATGCCCTGCTTTTTTATTTGTGTTTGACCTCTGTATTGTTGTTGCCGTTAGAGTGATTTTTGTCTCTACTGTGTTGGCTTCACTCTGATTTCTCTATTGTTGTGGATTATTTATGCCTAATGTATGTATCTTCTGTAGTGTTTTATTTGTTTATTTAATTTTTTCTTTTTCTTGTGAATGTGTTTTCTAGTATTTTCTTTGGCCACCAATACCAAAGTTCTTCAGAGACAACACAGGAAGCGTCTGATGGTTTTTCATGAATGCCACCAGGGACGGACTAGATATGATATTCAGACTTTCTAGAGACATGACCGAGTTAGTATTTTCCCTTATTCATTACAAATTAATTGATTTGTTTGCATTTTAAGCGCTAGTTTTGAATCAGGTTAGGGTTTATAAAATGTTCTCGCACATTCATTCTGTGTTAAGGTTTGGGGCTTTTCCTTTCGACTTATTGAATCATAAATCAGGTATTGTAAAATTAGTTCAGAGCTTAACTTTATGTTATCTTATTTATTAAGAAGAAATGGAGTTATCTGTATTTTATTCCACATAGAAATTTATAGATCTGCCTTGTGCCATCAATTTGTTTAAATGACATTGGGTTATTGAATCATACTTTGAGATTTTACAGTAGAAGTTTTGTAGGAATGAGAAATTATGAAACTATTCTACAGCGTTGTTTGGGGTTGGGGGGTTGGGGTTTTTCTTTGGGGGATTTAACTTAAAATTTCCAAATTATTTATCAGTCAAACAAAAAAACAGACTAGAAAATTGAGGAAAAAATTAATACTGTTTACGACAAAATGTGCGCTGCAAAACAAGTCATTTGAGTTATTTGAGGATAACCCTTAGCTTTCAAATCTCAGTGAAAGGCGTTTGTTCCCTTAACTTACAATGCATTCCAAATGATATGTCCAGAACAATCCTTAACACTTGTCGGAAACCTGCACAAATACAGTGAATGATCGAAATGATCTTAATCAAAATTAGAATGTGATGTCTTGTCATGGTATTCTTGCGAGGAAAACAAGCGTATAATCTAATTCGTTCACATTCACAATCATACTTCCGAAAACTCAGTCACATGCCATTGATATGGTTTGTGATTAGGGTATTTCCTTTTAAATGCTCACGATTCACAGTATATGGAATTACATTAGGAATTTCGATTGTAACGCTATGCATTTTGTTTCTTACACACTATTCTAGGATTTACGGCTTTGTCTTTGAAATTTCTGGGTTTTGGGGTTTGACGTTCATAATTTGAATTATTATTACTGGGGATTTATCTTCATGATTCAAATAAATGGAATATGGAATGATTTAACCCTATTACCGTGGATAAATTAAGCCACTTATATAATCAGTAAGTTCCTTATGCAATTTAGTATCCCTGTAGTATGGTGATGCCCTGCATTTTGATTTGTGCCTGATCTTGATCTCTGTACTGTTGTTTGAGTTATTTCTGTCTGTATTGCTTCTGTTGTTGTCATTTTTCTATTTATATTTTGGCGAGGCTGAAGAATAGGTTTGCAGCCGATCATTGGAGCATGTGGGACAAGACCAGACCAGAATAGGGCAGGGAGGATAAGGCATGTTTTCTATATTTGCTATATCGATTAGAGCAGGGTAGGATAGATTTTGCAGGTGGATAAAGCGTATTTTCCATTTTATTTCTATATCTGTTTATATGGATTAGGGCACTATAGGATTAATTTTGCAGGATAAGATTAGGCCTATTTTCTGTTTTACTTATATATTTATTTAGATCGATTAGAGCAGGGTATGATTGACTTTGCATGGTAGGAGTAGGCGTATTTTCTGTTTTACTTCTAAATTTACAAATTTTGATTGTAAAGATGTTTGTAGCATAAGTTTAAATGATTGTAATTTTCCATTCAAAATTATTAATGATCCGCGTATGTTTAATAGCATACAAAGCGATTGATTTTACAATCTAGAATGTAGGACCAGGCGGCCAATGTTAGGATTTTCAGGGTTGTATGAGATATTTTGCAGTTTCTTTAATTTTTTTTGATATCGATATAAGTGACGACTAACAGCTCGATTTTAAATGTCAATGGGATGCGAAAGGTTAAATTTTGCAGTTTAGGGTTTATTTTATTTTTCTTATATTTGCTACTAGCATACAATTTATGTTCCTTACAGTCATTTGTTCTATTTCAGGTTCAGTTAGATATTTGATGGTGAATACATTCATATGTGCGCCATGGGAGGTCGTCGGGATTAAGCTCTGTACAGGTATCACATATGATTGTGTTTAGTGCAGGATTTAATTGTTAGATGTAAAAGATTGAATTTTTTTCTCTGTTTTTTCCTTAAAATGTGACGTTTAATTGGCTACTGCAGAGTCTTTTTTTATGCCATCTTGTACTTTCATGTGACAAATATTTATAACAGTTGGATTAATCGTTTGCAGGAGGATGTTCCTTTTTATTCCTTCTTTTTGGCATATTGTTGTTCTATTTTAATTTATTTATCTCGATCTGTAGTAGGGAGAGGAGCCAATCATGGTGCATTACCCAGTAGTGGTGAGGGTAGTTGACATATTTGCTGTCAGCTTTTGCACAGTAAAATATTAATAATGGAATGAATACTATCCTATAAATGTACAAAGTATCCTCAAAACTGATGTGTCTGTCACTTTTCATGTACAGCCATGAATCTGTCAACAATAGAATAGTCAGTATGGCTTTTAAACATAAAATAACATATATTATACTTCAAAAATTGCCAAATTTAAAGTCAACATGTATTTAATACAAGGATATATAATTGTATTTCATCCCTATACAAAATTGATATCACATCATCATATCAATTTGACGTCAATTTTCACATAATTTAAGTTCCCGATTCTTGTGTAAAAGGTCTTGTCTATAACGCCGCAAAAAGACGACGCTCGCTCACGGCATTTACGATGACGGCGCGCCACAATCATACAACCCAAAATGTGAATAATTTTTTTTTGAAGATTTAAGCAAGGTAGTGGATTCTTGTTTGATTTATTTTATCCACAAGTCTTGCGGCATACTTGATATTGGGAACCGATAAGTTTCAATCTTTTACTTTGTATTTCGGTCGCAAAACTAGAACTATATGGTTATCGCAATTCCATTCACTAGAGATTTACATCAATATTTGTCGTATTCGTCTCATGATATAACAGTTAGATATCAAATAAATCCCTCTTTAATTATATCCACCCATCTCATGACCCTATTGTCCCCATTCTCGAATTTGCACACCATGATGATACCATCATGTGTATGGTAACTATTTTCGTACCAAGAAGGCTCTTCCCAAAGACCCCATACCCTCTGAATTTTTATTGACATACTTAATCACATTAGGGAATCTTATTTCTATAGTGAACAAAAGATGTTGGGGTAAGGGTGTTATGCAACATGATTGGGATGGTAGCAAACGTCTAGTCACAATAACAAATATATAAACCAATGACCTAAGGAAGTTAGTTGTGCAAAATTTCTTTTTAGATATGTTATTATTATGTGTTATCCTAATAAGTACACTTCTAATAAAAGATCCATTATCGGTAGGGACAAAGTGAAACCTTATTTGACCATATCCTAAGTGGTTTGGTTTCTTAGATATCTCTTAAAAGGAATTAGATACTTTTTAATTTAAGTGATATATATATATATATATATATATATATATATATATATATATATATATAGGTATATTAACTAAATTCATACTCAATTAAGTCTATATGCCTAAACCTACAATTATAATTTGAAATTTGGTATGAATAAGAGTCAAATGGGGGGGAAAGCATTTCAAACTGTGCTTTAAATACTACGGTTGGGCGGTGAGTGGTTCATCGACCCCCTTGTCATCCATTAATACCTTCATTCTTTTCAACTTTCATGTAGGCTTCCCTCTACCAAATCGCCTACAACATGAAACACGTTATTTAGCACATGGATACACTTTGCCACGATTGCCCAAGCCGCGTGGAGAGAAAATGGAGGAGGTAGGAGGAGCTACGGATCAGTGGAGCAGGTAAGAGATACCTTTTTAAACACCCAGGCCGCGCGTGAAGCTCACAAGGAGGTTGGGAAAGAAGCAACAGGTGAGATATCAGGCGCCTTTCCTTATTCCTCTCGCCTCTGGCCGCACATGCTGCGCAAGAAGCAAAAATAGGGTCATAGGCGCGTGGAGCGGGCGGTAGTGGGGGTGCGCGGCAGTAGGTTGTCCAACTAAGTTGTTATCTGCATTCGAGTATTGAATACATCAACAAATTTTGGGATTCTCCTGTGCGAATTTAATCAAAAACGACGGAGAAAAGTGAAGGTGTTTAAAGGGAGAAAGACAAAGGTGACTGTCCCAATGTGTTGCCAATGTTCAAATCGAATACACCATTGAAAATGGGTTCTGCCTTTTGATAAATGCTTGACAAAAGATTGAGGACGAGGGGGCGATTATGACAGTCCAACTATACTGGCATGCATTCGTATTGAATGCTTCCTCAAATTTTGTGATTCCCCTTTGTGATATTTTATCAAAATTGATTGGGAAAGCGAACATAATACCTGGGGACCCGGTGAAAATTAGTGTGTTGATTCTCCATGGAAGGCTCGCCAGGAAGGTATACGATCAGGAAACGAGGAGGTCTTCTAAAAGTGTATTTGTTTCATGCCGAATATTAATAAAGCACAATTTGTTTTGCAAAGACAAGGGCAGTTTATGCGTAGATTTGTTTATAGATTTCATTGGCATTATTTATTGACTAATTAATATGAAGGAAATAATAATAGTATGTTGTTTTTGGTGAAATCCTATAATAGTAATCCGTTAGTCTTCACATTACTCAAACATGGATAATAATTAAAATATTAGTTTCCTTTTAAATGAAATGTGGTAGTGGCTTATTAAGCTAGAAACTTTGCATTAGAATTTCTTTCTTCACAATTCAATAACATAACATGGGTTTCCAAAAGAATCGATTTCATTTCCCTTTTGCGATTCGCAAAGGATTCACAAGAAATTCTTAAATGAAGAGAGAACATGATAGAGTTAGGGTGTAATTTACTCTATTGGCATATTGGAAATTCAATAAGACTTAACTCTATCCATCCATACTACAAGAAGAAGA
The DNA here is from genome assembly GCA_018340775.1 of Taxus wallichiana var. yunnanensis. Classification (NCBI taxonomy): domain Eukaryota; kingdom Viridiplantae; phylum Streptophyta; class Pinopsida; order Cupressales; family Taxaceae; genus Taxus; species Taxus wallichiana. Next base: position 1,677,816 of record CM031235.1, read on the forward strand.
TATACACTAATATTTTCACTTCTCAATACCATCTCTTTTTTTTTTTTTGCAACAAAATGAGATCTAACATGTGTATTCTTTTGTAAATTCTTCTCAACATTCCACAAAAGGATTTAGCAACATTTCCAATAAATTTTAGAGTAAGAAATACTATCATCTTAATGCAACTTTTCCTTCCAAATCTTTTTACAACATATCCTACTTCATGTGGAAACAAATTTACAATAATGGAAGCTAAAGAAAGCAAGGCAATATTACATTTTTCCTCCACTCAAGGTGGGTAAATACATGATGTTTTTACATTGTCAACAACAAGGTTCTTGTGCTCCAAGGTGTTCTTCATCCATGCTCCAAGTTCCAAGTATTTCAAATCACAACCAAGATAGGGGGAGAGGCAACACTCTCCTCCCAACCAAAACTCAATGAAGAAGAGAAGCAATCTCCTCCATTGACCCCCGAGCCCCAAACACAACACAATGAAGGGTGGTCTCCAACTCAAGGCAACAATACTTGCTTCCACAATACAATTTTTTTTTCACAACATTCAAGGTTTAAAAGAAGAAACAAAAAGGAACACAAGCAACACAATACTTTTCACAACAAGGCTTTCATCCAAGCCAACAAGAGAAGGAACTATTGGAAAGTTTCCTTATGCCTCCCTATTGAGATGAGATGCCCGTCCAAACCCTCCACAATAAAACTCAATCCCCTATGACTCTTATGCCTCCCTCAAGTACCCCTTTTCCTCCCATACTCTTATGCCTCCCTCCTCTTATGGCTCCTCAAGGACAAGGTAAGAATGTAAACATTCTTACCCAAGATGGGCATCCCTCTCAAACTCCCTCCACAATATCCTAATCTACTCTTATGCCTCCCTCATGAGTATTCCCATAGACCTATCCTATACTACACACAGTAAGCATTCTATCCATTTTTCACAATACACAAAAGTAAACATACATTATCCACAAATTTAAGAAAAGAAACAACAACAATAAGAAAGCAAAAAGGAGAAGAATTCCTACCTCTCCATTGGAGAAGCCTAAACCAAGAAATTTGTCCAAGCTCCCTCCAAAACAATCCAAGCATGCAAGTCCAAGAACTCTCTTTTTCTCTTTCTCCCAATTCTTTTCTCTCCCAAAAATAACAAAAGAGAACTCTTCAACAACCCAAAAACAAAACTCCAACCCCCTCAACAAGAGAGGAATTTTCCATAAATAGACAAGAGGAAGAGTGAGGGTGATGTGGCTCCTTGTAGGATGCCACATCACACATCCTCAAGACCACCTCCCTTTAGTCAACTCAAATCCCAAAACACCATAAATGGGTGGTTGGGTTGAATGACATCTCCAATCCACATCCATCCCTTCCCATGTGCCTTAAGGCACAATTAAATGCAAAAAGAAGACAAGTGCACTCCAAAGTCACATTTCCCTTCCCAAAACAATAAATAATCCCCTTTTTGGATTCCCAACCCATAGATATGGTTGGTAAGGGGTTTTGGGAAGTGTGGGACAAGTTCAACTTGTCCCACAAGTCCCCCAAAATTGCCCTAAATCTCAAATTCGAGATTCAAAAGATTTGGAGTGGTCAACACTCAAAGCCAAGCATTCAATACATGAGGAAACACAAGGCTCAAGGAGCCAACCATTAAAATTAATTACACCCACTCGACTTCCCTCCAAAACTTAAAAATTAAAACAAGATGTTAGTTTAATCCAACACACTTAGAATAAGAAATTTAAAGAGAAGGATATCACAAATAAAATCACCTACTAAAGTAAATTAAAAAAAGTAAATAAAATTCTTACCCCCTTGGTCACATTAGAAAATTTCCCCCTCATGGAAATTTTTCTTAACACATAGAAGAACAAAGGTAACACAATACAATTCACTAGTTGCCTTGACGACCAAAAGTTGTAACCACCCGACATCCTGTTGTGTTTGGTTCCCAATCCCCCTCATGGTTGTGATCATGCTGTGCTTCCTGCAAAATGCAAAATACCTCCTTCGGCCTTGCAGCCATGTGAAATTATCCAAAATAACCATATGCATGAAATTTATTAACATCTATACGTAATTCAATCAATCATTATTTCTAGGTCTAAATCACAACTTAATTATGCATTTCATCATTATCCAAAATTATAGTAATGTAAATTCAACAACTACATTCTACTTATCATGGCGAAGAAATCCAATGTTAGAACACATGCAATATATCCATATAAAAATAATATTGGTATCCAATAGTCATCCATGAGTCAATTGTAGATCATACTAAAAGCAAAATCCAATCATAACCCAAATGCATCTAGTCACAAAACATCATGCTAATCAACGTGAGTTTAAGTCATGTCCATATCCAAAAGTCTCGCATAACTCAAAGTGATAATCAACTAAGTGTCATAGGGAAGTGGGCATTACATCCCCTCCCTTAGACTAGACTTCCTCCCGGAAGTCACCGAAATAAGTGTGGAAACCGAGCTCGCATGATGTAGCATCCTCCCAAGTAGTGGTAGTCTCATCGCACTACTGTCCCATTGGACCCGACCACGATCAATCTCTCTCGCCGCGAAGGCCCAGGGTCCTGCGATCTAAAATATGCACGGGCTCCACCATCACCTGCCCCTTATCCTACACCTACAATGCAGTCCAATCTAGCACATGAGAAGGATCAGAAACATATCTCCTAAGCACATAAACGTGAAATACATCATGGACACGAGACAAGCTAGGTGGCAATGCTAGGCGATAGGACAAGGGACCCACAAACCTAGGAGCAAGCTTAGAACCTTTTCCATAACGGATAGGGCTCTTATGCGGTCTGACACGAAGAAACACCTTCGTGCCTACCTCAAAATTGCGATCTGTCCTATGTTGGTCTGCATACTTCTTTTGTCTATCCTGTGCCTCCTGTAATCTCTATCTGATCAATGCAACTGCTGCTCCATATCCTGTAGTAATGTTGGCCCAAGAGAAACCCCCGTCCTCAATCCTATCCCAGCTAAGAGGTGTCCTGCACTCTCTACCATATAATGCCTGAAAGGGAGCCATGCCTATAGAACTTTGGAAACTATTATTGTAGGCAAACTCCACGAAATACGATACTCCTCCCATCTCGATTGGTGATCCATCACGTACATCCCGAGCATGTCCTTCAAAATCTGATTCACCCTCTCTCGTCTGTCCCCATCTGTCTCTCGGGTGATAAGTCATGGTGCTGAAATTAATCCTCGTCCCGAGGGCATACTGCATGGTGGTCCGTAAATGGGAGGTGTACAAAGGGTCGTGGGTCGCAAATGATCTTCCGCGAGAATCCCATGTAGTCGACAATCTCATCAAGATATACTGTCTTCTCTTGCACTAGCCGTGTAGTGGTCTTCACTGGAGAAAAGTGAGCTACCTTCGTCAATTTATCCACCGTGACCATGATGGCGTCGTGGTGGTATCTTGACATCAGCAACCCAACAATAAAATCCATAGAAATGGTGTCCCACTTCCACTCGGTATGGCGTGAGGATAGAGGAGGCCGGCTGGATGCGATGCTTGGCCTTCACCCTCTCGGCACTCTAAACAATGGGATACAAATGAGGATATGTCTCTCCGAATTCCTCTCCAAAAGTACAACTGTCTCGGGGTGGCGTGCATCTTCTTCACCCCGGGATGAGCCGAGTAAGGTGCACGATGGGCCTCTGTCAAAATGTCATGTCTCAAGCCTCCATCTCTAGGAACATAAATTCAACCTCGTGTCGAGAAGACCATCTCGCCTCTAATGACAATCCAACAAATCTCCCCTCAAGGGGTCTCTGAGACTCAATCTCTACTCGGGCGCAAGGTAGAAACTATCCCGAGGAAGGCTGCTGTAAGATCCTACTCCACAAATCTATGCCCACCGAGGTGGCCATAGCCACATGTCTCCATCTACTCAAGGCATCTCGCCACCACATTCTCCTTTCCCTTCACATGCTCTATCTCCATGTCATACTCACTGAGTAACTCCATCCAATGCCACCGACGAGCGTTGAGATTGGGGCATGTGAAGAGGTGGCAAAGACTCAAGTGATCGATCCCGAGTGTAAATCTCCAGCCAAGAAGAAAATGTCTCCACCACACTAAGGCATGTACCATCGCTGCTGCAGCTTAAGGTCATGGGTCGATAATTGAGCTCATAATCTTTGAGTTTGCGGGACTCAAAGGCAACTACTCTACCCTCCCGCATTAACACACCTCCAAGTCCTGTCGAGGAAGCATTTGTGCATATGAAAAACTCTCCATGAGGATCTCAGCACTGCAAGGATAGGTGGTCTCGTAAGGCATTCCTTCAGTGTGCTGAAGGCCTGTTCACATCTATCTGTCCATACAAACTTCTTCCCTTTCCGCCGAAGAGAAGTGATAGGGTGCGCAATCCGCGAAAAGTCTCGAACAAACCTCCCGTAGTATCCTGCTAGACCCATGAAACTACGCAGCTCGGTCACACTAGTGGGTGCTTTGGCCAATCCATGATGGCTCGAATCTTGGAAGGATCGACTGCGATACCTTCCCCGAAATGATGTGGCCCAAATACTGCACCTCAGGCTGAAAGAACGCACACTTCTCCAAGTTCCCGTAAAGGCGCCGTTTGTGAAGACACTCAAGAACTCCGGTGAAGGTGCTCCTCATGCTCCTCACGTGTGCGTGAGTAGATCGAATGTCATCAAGGAAGATAAGCACAAAGCAATCAAGGAAGGTCCTGAATACCCCATTCATCAAACTCATAAACACTGCAGGGGCATTCGTCAAACCGAAAGGTACCACTGTGAACTCGTAGTGGCCATATCTCGTACGGAAAGCTGTCTTGTGAATATCTGTCTCCACAATCCTGAGCTAATGGTACCTTGACTTAAGATCTATCTTAGAGAAAACTATAGCCCCTTCATCTGATCAAATAAATCATCAATGCGTGGAAGGGGGTAACGATTCTTGATTGTTACTTTATTCAGCTGACGGTAGTCAATACACAACCGAAGAGATCCATCCTTCTTCTTTACGAAGATCACTGGTGCACCCCAAGTGGATACACTAGGATGGATTAGGCCTTTCTCCAGAAGGTCCTCAAGCTGCAACTTGAGCTCACATAACTCAGGAGTAGTCATCTCGATAGGGTGCTCGTGAGATAGGCTCTACACCTAGAACTAGATCTATATGGAAGTCAATCTCATGTGGGGAGGTAACCCGTAGCTCCCCTAGAAACACATCGGTGAACTCGATAAGATGGGATGGTCATCGAGGGAAGGTCCTCTCGACTCATCCTCGATCTGTCCTATCACACCGACCGTAATAGCAAACATCTCGACAACCCCTGCGCGCACACCGCTTAAGTTGCATAGCGGAGATGGTGCGAATGGATACGCCCCTCCTAACTCCTGATATCACTGACTCTACTCTAGGGTCATCTATGCAAGCAACAGTCTTATGATAACAATCCACTCTAGCTCTGTGAGCAGACAACCAATCCATGCCTAAAATAATGCCATAAGATCCTAATGGAAGGATCCGAAGATTGGAAGTAGTGGTGAAGGGTCCCAAATCCACTACACACTCCTTGACTAAGGAGTCTACAGAAATCTTGGCTCCAGAAGCCATCTCAATGTCCCAACTACGGCCATGCCTAACTGCCACCAGCCTACAATGCTCTACTAAAGATGGTGCAATAAAAGAATCGAAGAACCAGAATCAAATAATATAGAGGTGGAAATACCACCAATACTACCTGTGGTCTCAATCACAGTAATCTCGATGCTCAGCCTGGCAGTTCTCGACCATTGCGTAGATCCGATGACTCCGTGCCATATCTCCAACAAAGAGGGCTCGAGCTCGTGTCTTACCCTTGGTAGGGTTATGTGGGCGATCTCTCCAAAGATGTCCAACAACACCGCAACCATAACGGTTATGTCTGTCCTCTCCAAGGTGGGAGCAGCTCCAGGTTGGTACTCTAGATGACTGAGATACAGATCCTGACGATCCGGCTATGGACTGCTGAGGTCTCTGCTGACGAGCTCCTACTGATTGAGCTCTCGGTGCACCCTGTGTCCTGATGGGACCCCTAGGAGGAGGCCCCATACTACGTCCTCTCTGTGCATCGAATCTCTAAGGTCAGTAAGGTGGGCGAGTCTCTACTGCTTCTGCCGTGGTGGTGGCCTGAATGAAGCTTGCCCTGAACTCTGTCCACCTCGTGGAGGAGGAACTGACCCCTTCGACCTACTATCCTGCATCTGCTGGATACGGCTCTGAACTCTGTCTCTAGCCTGCTGTGTCTTCCCCCGTGTCTCCTCTGCAATATAGGCCTTCTCCACGGCCTCTGCTAACGTCTGTGGGCAGTGAATGCGCACTGCGCCACCTAGATCCAAGTTCAGGCCCTGGATGAACTTGTGAATCCGTACCTGCTCATCCTGCATATAGTCGACGTACTGGAGTAGGTCCAAAAATCGACTCTCATACTCAGCTACTGTCATCGACGCCTGATGGAGGTCATGAAACTCATCTATGCGCTGCTGTATAAATCTCCTGGGTAAATACCTGCTCCTAAAATGCTCCTGAAACAACTCCCAGGTAACCGTCTTTGAGTCAACATGGAGCTTCTGCTCCTCGGTCCTCCACCAGACTCCTGCTCCATCCTTCAGAAGGTGGATCGCAACAGGAGCTTTCGTGTTGCTACTACAAGGACAGAGCTTGAAGCATCCGCTTAAGCTTACCAACCAGGCCTCTGCCTGAAAACCGCCTGTATCACCTGAATACTGAGATGGTCGCAGCTTCAGGATCTCCCTGATATGGTCTGCAGCTGATGTATGACGAATCCTAGGTCTCTCTGTATGCTCCTCCCTCTGCGTCTAGGGCTCCTGACTGTCCCTATGTCCTAAGATCCCTGTCCCCATGTCCTCTCTGTGGTGACTCTGCCCTAGCCGACTCGCACGGAAATTATTTGCTCTCTGTGCTCCTCACCGTGTCGAGGGGATGCACAGGCATCTACCGATGGCTCCAAACTATGCCTGTAAGTCGTCCTCCCAAGGGCTCTCCGCGTATAGCGACATTGACATCCCGGAGTGTCTGCAAGATCCGAGGCGTAAAGGGCTACTACGGCCTCGCTTCCGGCGGTGGTATGTCTAGGTCTATATGAAGAGACCCTCGCCCAATCCGCGCCTCCTACACGTATCAAGGTGAGAGTTAGTACATCGTTCTAGGTCTTGTGCTAGTTTTCAAAATTTGCTTTTACTATAATTATCAACATTATGGTTTAATGTTAAAGTACTTAAGTTAAGTGTTCTGTTTCACGTTTTCGCGTGTGCCTAAGGGTCCCAGCTTGAACCCCGGCTCGATACCAAAGTGTAACGCCGTAAAAAGACGACACTCGCTCACGACGACAATGACGGCGCGCGCCACAAACATACAACCCAAAATGCGACTAATTTTTTTGAAATTTAAGCAAGGTAGTGGATTCTTGTTTGATTTATTTTATCAAGCAAGTCTTGTGGCCTACTTGATATTGGGAACTGATAAGTTTCAATCTTTTACTTTGTATTCCGATTGCAAAACTAGAACTATATGATTATCGCAATTCCATTCACTAGAGATTTACTTCAATATTTGTTGTATTCGTCTCATGATATAACAGTTAGATATCAAATAAATCCCTCTTTAATTATATCCAGTCCATCTCATGACCCTATTGTCCCCATTCTCGAATTTGCACACTATGATGATACCATCATGTGTATGGTAACTATTTTCGTACCAAGAAAGCTCTTCCCAAAGACCCCATACCCTCTGAATTTTTATTGACATACTTAATCACATTAGGGAATCTTATTTCTATAGAGAACAAAAGATGTTGGGGTAAGGGTGTTGTGCAACATGATTGGGATGGTAGCAAACGTCTAGTCACAATAACAAATATATGAACCAATGACCTAAGGAAGTTAGTTGTGCAAAATTTCTTTTTAGATATGTTATTATTATGTGTTATCCTAATAAGTACACTTCTAATAAAAGATCCATTATCGGTAGGGATAGTGAAACCTTATTTGACCATATCCTAAGTGGTTTGGTTTCTTAGATATCTCTTAACAAAGAATTAGATACTTTTTATTTAAGTGATATATATATATATATATATATATATATATATATATATATATATATATATATAGGTATATTATCAAAATTCATACTCAATAAGTCTATACGCCTATACCTACATTTACAATTTGAAATTTGGTAGGAATAAGAGTCAAATGGGGGGAAAGCATTTCAAACTGTGCTTTAAATACTACGGTTGGGCGGTGAGTGGTTCATCGACCCCCTTGTCATCCATTAATACCTTCATTCTTTTCAACTTGCGTGTAGGCTTCCCTCTACCACCGCCCTTTCTGACAACATGAAACACGTTATTTAGCACATGGATACGCTGCACAGTTGCCGCGATTGCCTGAGCCGCGTGGAGGGAAAATGGAGGAGGTAGGAGGAGCTACGGATCAGTGGAGCAGGTAAGAGATACCTTTTTAAACGCCCAGGCCGCGCGTGAAGCTCACAAGGAGGTTGGGAAAGAAGCAACAGGCGAGATATCAGGCGCCTTTCCTTATTCCTCTCGCCTCTGGCCGCACATGCTGCAAGGAAGCAAAAATAGGGTCATAGGCGCGTGGAGCAGGCAGGTAGTGGGGGCGCACAGCAGGCAGGTCGTCCAACTATGTTGTTATCTGTTCAGTATTGAATACATCAACAAATTTTGGGATTCTCCTGTGCAAATTTAATCAAAAATGACGGAGAACAGTGAAGGCGTTTAAAGGGAGAAAGACAAAGGACTGTCCCAATGTGTTGCCAACTGTTCAAATCGAATACACCATTGAAAATGGGTTCGCCTTTTGATAAATGCTTGAAAAAATGATTGAGGACGAGGGGGGGTGATTATGACAAATTCAACTATACTTTGCTGTGCATTCGATATTGAATGCTTCCTCAAATTTTGTGATTCCACTTTGTGATATTTTATCAAAATCGATTGGGGACAGCAAAAATAATACCCGGGGACCCGGTGAAAATTAGTATGTTGATTCTCTACGGAAGGCTCGCCAGGAAAGTATACAGTCCGTGGAAACGAGGAGGTCTTCTAAAAGTGGGTCTGTTTCATGCCAGAATATTAATGAAGCACAATTTGTTTTGCAAAAGACAAGGGCAGTTTATGCGTAGATTGGTTTATAGATTTCATTGATATTATTTATTGACTAATTAATATGAAGGAAATAATAATAGTATGTTGTTTTTTTGGTGAAATCCTATAATAGTAATCCGTTAGTCTTCATATTACTCAAACATGGATAATAATTAAAATATTAGTTTCCTTTTTAAATGAAATGTGGTAGTGGCATATTAAGCTAGAAACTTTGCATTAGGATTTCTTTCTTCACAATTTAATAACATAACATGGGTTTCCAAAAGAATCGATTTCATTTCCTTTTGCGATTTGCAAAGGATTCACAAGAAATTATTAAATGAAGAGAGAACATGATAGAGTTAGGGTGTAATTTACTCTATTGGCATATCGGAAATTCAATAAGACTTAACTCTATCCATCCATACTACAAGAAGAAGATATACACTAATATTTTCACTTCTCAATACCATCTCTTTTTTTTTTTTGCAACAAAATGAGATCTAACATGTGTATTCTTTTGTAATTTCTTCTCAACATTCCACAAAAGTATTTAGCAACATTTCCAATAAATTTTAGAGTAAGAAATATTATCATCTTAATGCAACTTTTCCTTCCAAATCTTTTTACAACATATCCTACTTCATGTGGAAACAAATTTACAATAATGGAAGCTAAAGAAAGCAAGGCAATATTACATTTTTCCTCCACTCAAGGTGGGTAAATACATGATGTTTTTACATTGTCAACAACAAGGTTCTTGTGCTCTAAGGTGTTCTTAATCCATGCTCCAAGTTCCAAGTATTTCAAATCACAACCAAGATAGGGGAGAGGCAACACTCTCCTCCCAACCAAAACTCAATGAAGAAGAGAAGAAATCTCCTCCATTTACCCCCGAGCTCCAAACACAACACAATGAAGGGTGGTCTCCAACTCAAGGCAACAATACTTGCTTCCACAATACAATTTTTTTTTCACAACATTCAAGGTTTAAAAGAAGAAACGAAAGGAACAAGCAACACAATACTTTTCACAACAAGGCTTTCATCCAAGCCAACAAGAGAAGGAACTATGGGAAAGTTTTCCTTATGCCTCCCCATTGAGATGAGATGCCCATCTAAACCCTCCACAATAAAACTCAATCCCCTATGACTCTTATGCCTCCCTCAAGTACCCCTTTTTCCTCCCATACTCTTATGCCTCCCTCCTCTTATGCCTCCCTCAAGGACAAGGTAAGAATGTAAACATTCTTACCCAAGATGGGTATCCCTCTCAAACTCCCTCCACAATATCCTAATCTACTCTTATGCCTCCCTCATGAGTATTCCCATAGACCTCTCCTATACTACACAATAAGCATTCTATCCATTTTTCACAATACACAAAAGTAAACATACATTATCCACAAATTTAAGCAAAGAAACAACAACAATAAGAAAGCAAAAAGGGAGAAGATTTCCTACCTCTCCATTGGAGAAGCCTAAACCAAGAAATTTGTCCAAGCTCCCTCCAAAACAATCCAAGCATGCAAGTCCAAGCACTCTCTTTTTCTCTTTCTCCCAATTCTTTTCTCTCCCAAAAATAACAAAAGAGAACTCTTCAACAACCCAAAAACAAAACTCCAACCCCCTCAACAAGAGAGGAATTTTCCATAAATAGACCAGAGGAAGAGTGAGGGTGATGTGGCTCCTTGTAGGATGCCACATCACACATCCTCAAGACCACCTCCCTTTAGTCAACTCAAATCCCAAAACACCATAAATGGGTGGTTGGGTTGAATGACATCTTTATGCCACATCCATCCCTTCCCATGTGCCTTAAGGCACAATTAAATGCAAAAAGAAGACAAGTGCACTCCAAAGTCACATTTCCCTTCCCAAAACAATAAATAATTCCCTTTTTGGATTCCCAACCCATAGATATGGTTGGTAAGGGGTTTTGGGAAGTGTGGGACAAGTTCAACTTGTCCCACAAGTCCCCAAAATTGCCCTAAATCTCAAATTCGAGATTCAAAAGATTTGGAGTGGTCAACACTCAAAGCCAAGCATTCAATACATGAGGAAACAAAAGGCTCAAGGAGCCAACCATCAAAATTAATTACACCCACTAGACTTCCCTCCAAAACTTAAAAATTAGAACAAGATTTTAATTTAATCTAACACACTTAGCAAAAGAAATTTAAAGAGATGGATATCACAAATAAAATCACCTACTAAAGTAAATTAAAACAAGTAAATAAAATTCTTACCCCTTGGTCACATTAGAAAATTTCCCCCTCATGGAAATTTTTCTTAACACATAGAAGAACAAAGGTAACACAATACAATTCACTAGTTGCCTCGACGACCAAAAGTTGTAACCACCCGACATCCTGTTGTGTTTGGTTCCCAATCCCCCTCGTGGTTGTGATCATGCTTGTGCTTCCCGCAAAATACAAAATACCTCCTTCGGCCTTGCGGCAATGTCAAATTATCCAAAATAACCATATGCATGAAATTTATTAACATCTATACGTAATTCAATCAATCATTATTTCTAGGTCTAAATCACAACTTAATTATGCATTTCATCATTATCCAAAATTATAGTAATGTAAATTCAACAACTACATTCTACTTATCATGGAAAAGAAATCCAATGTTAGAACACATGCAATATATCCATATAAAAATAATATCGGTATCCAATAGTCTCTGTCCATGAGTCGATGTAGATCATACTTGAAAGTAAAATCCAATCATAACCCAAATGCATCTAGTCACAAAACATCATGCTAAACAACGTGAGTTTAAGTCATGTCCATATCCAAAAGTCTACATAACTCAAAGTGATAATCAACTAAGTGTCACAGGGAAGTGGGCATTACATCCCCCTCCCCTTAGACTAGACTTCCTCCTGGAAGTCACTGAAATAAGTGTGGAAACTGAGCTCGCAATGATGTAGCATCCTCCCAAGTAGCAGCAGTCTCATCATACCTGTCCCATTGGACCCAAACCTGATCAATCTCTCTGCCGCAAAGGCCCAGGGTCCTGCGATCTAAAATACGCACGGGCTCCACCATCACCTGCCCCTGATCCTGCACCTGCAATGCAGTCCAATCTAGCACATGAGAAGGATCAGAAACATATCTCCTAAGCACAGAAACGTGAAATACATCATGGACGCGAGACAAGCTAGGTGGCAATGCTAGGCGATAGGCCAAGGGACCGAGGTGCTCCAAGATCTCGAAGGGACCCACAAACCTAGGAGCAAGCTTAGAACCTTTTCCATAATGGATAGGGCTTTTATGCGGTCTGACATGAAGAAACATGTACAGCCATGAATCTGTCAACAATAGAATAGTCAGTATGGCTTTTAAATATAAAATAACATATATTATACTTCAAAAATTGCCAAATTTAAAGTCAACATGTATTTAATACAAGGATATATAATTGTATTTCATCCCTATACAAAATTGATATCACATCATCATATCAATTTGATGTCAATTTTCACATAATTTAAGTTCCCATTTTACTGTGTAAAAGGTCTTGTCATTCACACACTTTGGGCCAGGTTCTCACAAGCAGAAGTCCAAAGTGCACCATTTTCAAATACAAGTTGTCTTTTAAGCATTAACTTTCTCACCATTTTCCATCCCAGCTACTCCCATAAATTATGTACCTGCATATTTTCAACAAATGTGAGGCTCAAGAAACAAACATTGAATTGAAATGAGAAATCAAATCAAATTGAACTTCAAATATGAGTATTGAAATAAAATATCATAAATCTTGATCCACCCCTATCAGTTTCACCCAATCAAAAACAAGCACAAGGATCAACCAATTTTACCCAATCAAAAAAAAGCACAAGGATCACTCAACTACAACACTTTTCATATCTCCTATAAATCCAGTTCCTCAACTGCTCTGAAATTTTATTCAGTTAGAGCTATTTTGCTAGTGCATGACAATTACAGTTCCAAGCTGCCATAATCAACTGTTATTCCACATCATAGTGCCACATACAGTAAGTTCTCAACTCTGTTCTTATATTGATGCACATTCATTTAATTTTAATTTTTTTATTGTCAATCTCCATATGGGAGGGCACATGTAAAAACACATGATCCCAAAAATCTATCAAAAGAAGCGCTTGAGAATTCTCTATAGCCCAATCTACTTTGCAAACTAATTCATGTAAGATGTATATTAACAAGTAATTCCAGTCTAAATTAATGAAAACTGTATTTCACATTTATAAGTAAAAGTATGTATCCCCTTGCTGGTGCATACTTTATGCTGCCTTTTCATGTAGACGTATATTAACAAGTAATTCCAGTCTAAATTAATTAAATCTGTATTTCATATTTATGAGTAGATGTATGTTCCCCTTGCTGGTGCATACTTTATGCTGCCTTTTCATGTAACATGTATATTAATAAGTAATTCCAGACTAAATTAATGAAATCTGTATTTCATATTTACAAGAAGTTGTATGTTCTGTAGACGTATATTTACAAGAAATTCCAGGCTAAATTACGGAAAGGCTCTATGGCAGGGGAGCCAGTCATGGTGCACCCACACTTTGGCGGATTATAGTGGACATTAAAAAAAACATTGTAATCACAAAAATCCGTCAAAAGAAGCGCGCGAGAATTCTCTACAGCCCCATCTCCTTTGCCAACACATTTGACACGCAGATCACCGTACACATGAACTGGAGTGTGAGGTGTCTCAAATTCTAAGTTTTCATGGTGCGGACCAATAGCTATTAGTAGAACCCCCACCATTTACTGTATTACTGCCACTTACCACTAAAACAATAACTGTTTCCGAGGACAGCGAAATCCACACATAGGTATATGGTAGTAATAAACAACCACTAATTTTCATGTAGATGTTTATTAACAAGTAATTCCAGACTAAATTAATGAAACCTGTATTTCATATTTACAAGTAGCTGTGTGTTCTGTAGACGTATATTTACAAGAAATTCCAGGCTGAATTACGGAAAGGCTCTATATTTGCAAATAGATATATAAGAAATATACATCTACTTGTAAAGATACATCTACAGAATACACATCTGAATCTAAATATACATCTACAGAATATACAACGACAAAAAAAGGCAGCATAAATAATACAGTTACGTGAAAATGAAGCATTAAATATACAACTACATGAAAAGGCAGCATAAAATATGCATCTAACATGTAATTTTTTGTAAGTATATATATACATATTTCTTCAATTTATCCTGGAATTACTTGTAAATATAAATCTACATGTACACATACATCTGCAGGTTTCATTACTTTAGACTGGAATTACTTGTTGATATACATCTTACATGAATTAGTTTGCAAAGTAGATTGGGCTGTAGAGAATTACTTGGCCAGCATAAAGTATACAGTTTCAATAATTTAGCTCGAATTACTTGTGAATATTCATCTACATTTAGAGGCAGCATAAAGTATACAGTTTCATTAATTTAGCTCAGAATTACTTGTGAATATTCATCTACATTTAGAGGCAGCATAAAGTATACAGTTTCATTAATTTAGCTCAGAATTACTTGTGAATATTCATCTACCTTTGATTTTTGAAGTATCCATTGCTCAGAACATAGGCACTCATATCAAATGGCTGCACTTGAGAATTACGTTTGTTGATTCAATATGCTGAATATCTCATTGTTGTAAGTTACATCGGTTTGGTGAATTTAACTATATTAGCAGGTTTTTATTGACATCATGAGGAGAAGGCAGCTTCCAAAAAGAGTAAGACCTGCATGTGCCAAAATTAGGGGAGCAAGATTTCCGCCAAGTGAAGAACATGAAGAAGAGGCTATCAATACCCCACCTCAAGATGCCAATGACACACCACATGAAGAAGTAAATGTCCAAGCAATAAGAGTGAGCCCTTCAACACAAAATGTGTCAAAGCCAAGATCTGATTGGAACAAGTCTGATATGAATAATGCCATGAAAGATGTTGAAGATTATGGATACTCTACACGTGCTACTGCAAAAAAATGGGGTATAACAGCAACCACCCTTACTTCTTGGCTAATGGGCAATACCACTACTAAAAGAAAGGGTCCACCAACAATTCTAACAGAAGAAGAAGAGATGGAGATAGTGAGTTGGTGTCATGAAATGGCTGACATGGGACATGGGTTAGAAATTATACAACTTAAGACATGTGTGGCACAAATATGCGAAACAAGGTCTAACCCATTCACGGATGGTTTTCCGGGTAAGTCATGGTGGGCAGGTTTTAAAAAAAGACACCCGGATCTAACATTAAGGACAACTGAAGGCCTTGATAAGGATCGAGCAGTGTGTTTGAGGCCATCAATTGTCAGTTCCTTCTACATTAATTTGTCTAAAGCTTATGAGGCCAACCCATATGGACCAAACCGAATATGGAATTGTGATGAAACTGGATTACAAGCAGGGAGGAACTGCGGTATGAGAGTGCTTGCTAAAAGGGGTAGTAGGAGTGTGCCATATATCATCCCAAAAAGCAGAGAATGGATTACCATATTGTGTTGTGTAAATGCTGCTGGACAAAGTATTCCAGGATTCTATCTTTTTAAGGGGAAGAGCCATTTAGAAAATTATATTGCAGGTTGTGAGCCTGGAGCTTGCATGGCAACACAATCACATGCATGGATGACAAAATATTTATTCATGAACTGGTTACATCACTTTGCATCATCTATACCTGGTGGAGTGTCTCCTACCAATAGGCATTTACTAATTTTTGATGGCCATGGTTCACATGTTGCTTTGGGGACAATTCAAGAAGCCAGGAGTTTGGGGATTGATTTATTAACATTGCCTGCACACACCTCTCATAAATTACAGCCATTGGATGTGAGTGTCTTTGCTCCATTCAAAACATACTTCAAGGAGGAGAGACGCAAATGGATAGTTGCAAACCATGGGATAGATGTGAAAAGGGCTGAATTAGCAGAGTTAGGGAGCAAAGCATTCAGAATGGCTCTTACACCTAGCAACATTAAATCAGGATTCAAAAAAGGGATATGGCCTCTTAATCCCAATGCCTTGGATGAAGACATGGCACCAAGCAGAACATTTGACACATCTTTTCAAGATGATGTTGGTGCAACAGAAAATATGCTTCATCTATCTAGGGTTGATTTAGAGGAAAGTGAAGATGCTCAGATGGTGCCTAACACACAATTGGAGAAAGAATCAGAACCTCAATGAGATGGAGATAAATATAAATGAATGTGTTGCTCAACAATTGGAAACTCCAAACAGAATTAATCAAATCGATGAATCACTATCTTTGCCCACAGAAGAAAGCCCTCCCGATTGGATGAAAGAAGCAACTCTTAATCTTGGTGTCAACTTGAACTTCAATAATGAAGAGGTCAACCTCTCTTTACCCTCTCAACCAACAGTACTTCATGACTCGGATTTGGTGCACTACTATGTTGGCGATCAACTTTGAAGATAATGATGCGAGATTCACGATTAGAGGTAGCGAGGGGTATTATGGGCGATTCGAACCAAAATTGTGAGGCAAACCAAGGATAGAAAACTCTTGGTAGATTCTTGAAACTCCCATGGAAAAGGTTAGAGAATCATCAAGGTCAAATAGTGCTTCTAGTATAAGATTGAGTAGGGAATCTCTACTAATTACCGCAGATCAGATACATGGAGCTTACGGTTGAGAAAGAGAGCAGAAAAAAAGAAATAGATGAATTAAAGAAAAGAAAAAAGGAACAAATCCAAGAGAAGAAGAAGGCTGAGCAATTGTTGAAAGGGAGAGGAAGGAGCACGAAAAGATTGAAAAAGAATATAGAAGGAAAACAAAGGAGCACCAAAATTTGATTCAAAGGCAAGAAAGGGAGCAGAGAAAGGAACAGGGAAAGGATTCAAAGGGATCAAGAGATAAAGGAGAAGGAGTTTGAGAAGGCAAGAAGAGAGTTAGAAAGGAAAAGGAGATTGAGCGAGTCAATTAATCCTTTTCTGATCAACACCAATGCTAAGAGAATTAATGGGCATACATTGCCCTTTATCGATTCAACACATATCTGCAATCGGAGTGAATGCTTCTCCAAGTTCGATCCATTTCAACTACGCTGTGACGGATGTCAACATTGGGAGGCAATTGCAAAGTAGCACCCGACTTCAACCTCAACTGCGCAGATTCAACGCCGCCCTTCCTCGGATTTTGGAAATGATATTTTCGAAAGTTAATATTTAATTTTGAGGGCTGAATTTTTGATGTGTGGAATTGGCCTTTCGATTTAAAAAGTACAATATAGTAGTAGTAGTTATATGGCCCAAGTATATTGTATGGCCATGTTTTTGTAATGGACAATGGAAATGTTTACTGAATGAATATATATGTCTTCCAAGTTATGTGATAACCTTTTTGAAAGATTTAAACTCCTATTGTTTCTGAAAATTACACTGAGTAACATTCAATGGTAAATGTCATTAAAGTAACACACAGAAGCCAATAACACAATCTACAAGTAGAAAAGAGAAATACGCAATAGTTTCTATCACTGCCTCAATGAGGGTAAAAACCTCACCTACTGGAAGCATATGGACTGTAGATATTCAAAGAGAATCAAACAATTGCCAAACTAAAAAATGTGTTGATAACAACAAGCATCTGCACTTCCATTATCAGTCACTCCAACAAGCATAACAACACCAGTGCAAGACAAGTACAAATTATATTATCAGATTTTAATATGTAAAATCACCAAATTATACGAATCAGTTACTAATAATAGGGGTTACCATGTCCTTTGACAAATCAGCCTCTTGACTTTCTTGTAACATTCGAAGGCTTTTATCAACTATGATTGAAATATATTCATTTATAAATCCTATCCGATTATAAATCGATCTCATACTAGTGTAGTTTGAATCAATCAACTCCATTTCATTTATTGCTCAAGGAGCCTAACCCCTTGATTACCTTCAAATATGAACAATTTTCCAAACTTCACATTAAAACGACTAAGGAGGGTTACCATAAAAGAAGTAAATGACTAAGAACGAACAGTGTACAAAACGAAACCTCTTTTGAAGCATCCACGGCAAGATTCAAATGACTATTTCTAGTTTTGAAGGAAGCAAAGTTAAAATATCACTTCAAGTAGATATTATTGCTGAAGAAAGAAAACAGCAGTACACTCAGAAGTATGACTAGCTCCCAACACAGAGGTGGTCAGTGTAAACACCCACACACAAAATTATCAGGCCGAAACATTAGGCAGCTCTGTTGTTAAACTTACCATATCCCTATGCGTGGATTTCACAGTTGTCGAAAACAGCGAAGGAGATGGGGCTGTAGAGAATTCTCACGCGCTTCTTTTGACAGATTTTTGTGATTACCTGGTTTTTAAAATGTTCAGTTTAGTGTCCCAAAGTTTGGGTGCACCGGGACTGGATCCCCTCTCATACAGTAAGACACTAACCTTATTCTCTGGGCAATAAACAGAAATCCAAAAAAATTGAGTATAGCAGACTAGGATAGCTGAGTTACAATGTGTCGAAGCAGCTACATTCAATTACAGTATCAGATTACAAAGGCAGCTACATTCAATTACAGTATCAGATTACAAAGGCAGCTACATTCAATTACAGTATCAGTGATCAGTAGGTGGTCATCTTCTTATAGGAACCTTACTAATGGTCGTGGCATCATACTTGTCGGTGCAGATTTTAGAGAACCACTGAACTGTTATTACATTCATTCAACAAGTATAATGTATATCAAACAATGGGTATGTGCCTGTTGCTTTGAGGTTCAAGAAATATGCAGTTACAATTGTGTCAGAGAGAGGAAAAGGGAAGGATCAAACCAAATTTTACGCTACCAAATGCACAAGTTCCATTAAGAGTGATCAAGAAGTAGAGGAGATAAAATGTAATCTCTTTAAAACAGATTATCGGCATGAAGAGATAAGACGAGGACAGCTACAAACCTTATTCTCTGGGCAATAAAGAGAAATATATATAAATACTTATGTGGCCTGGCTAACGTTACGTTATACTATCAGTACGTCCTTAACCTCTGTACATAGATACAAGAATGGAAACGTGAGAGTAAAAATCACACTTTGAGCACGCTCACTTGAGCACAATCGAATGCTACAATGATACAATGATACAAGTAAAAAGATTCAACTCTCACGCACTTCTTTTGACACATTTTTTGGATCACCCAGCTTTTTTTAATGTTCAGTATATTGTAATTTTCAGAAACAATAGGAGTTTAAGTCTTTGCAAGAAGGAATCACGTAACTAGGAAGACATATAACACAATCTACCAGTACAGAAGAAGTATTTGTAATTGTTTCTATCACTGCCTCAGTGAGGGTAAAAACCTCACCTATTAGAACCGAATGGACTGTAAATATTCGAAGAGAATCAAACAATTTCCAAGCTCATTTGATGTGTTGATAAACACATTTGAAGGAATGCTCTGCATCTGCGTGGATCATTCTCAGTCAATCGAACAAGCTCCTCCCCACCACTGCAAGACGCGTACAGAAAATACTGTCAGTTTTCAATATGTAAAACCACCAAAGTAAATACTTCACTTTAAAACGACTAAGGAGGGTTTGTCTAAAAGAAGTAAATGACTAAGAACAGAACATTGTACAGAACGAAACCTGTCTTGAAGCATCCACGACAAGATTAAAGATGGCAGATCAGATACTTTATAACTGAAACTTCCAGTTATTGCTGAAGAAAGAAGTCGCAAGTATGAGTAGCTCCCAACGCCGTAACCGTAAGCATGAACACGTGAAGTCGCAAGAAGAAAATTATCAGGCCAAAACCGTAAGCATTCCCCTCCTGGTCCGATGGCTTCCACTGTTTTGTTGCATTCTTTGCTGGTTCGAGCGGTAAACAGTCTATCAGCTGGAGGCGGTTTGGGAGTAGGTGGCGCCATGAATAACAAGCATTGAATCTACGTACAGCACATCTTGATGTCGTTTGCTTCCCTGACACGGTGCCTTAACCATTAATTACAACCATATCCCTATGCGTGGATTTCGCAGTCCTCGGAAACAGTGAGTTAATGTGTGATAAGTGGCATCGAATATAGTAACCGGTGGGGGGTTACATTCACCAGATTTGGTCCGCACCGTGAAAACTCAGTTTTTTGGACACCTCACACTCCAGCTCATGTGTACGGTGATCTACGTGTCTGTTGAGTTGGCAAAGGCGATGGTTGTGTAGAGAATTTTCGCGCGCTTCTTTTGACGGATTTTTGTGATTCCAGTGTTTTTTTTGCTGTTGCAAATACACCGCCAAAGTTAGGGTGCACCGTGACTGGCTCCTCTCCCATATCATGTGTTACAACAATTGCGGCCAATATTTATAACAATCGGATGTTATATTTCTTTTTATTTATCTCCTTTTATGTACGCCTTTCATTATGGAAGGATTTATCTAGTAACTTTTTAGAGTATAATATTCTCTCATAAAATTGCTCAGCAGTCATCATAGCCACTGATACAATCACCCTCATATATAGTGTTAATGAACCAAAAAGGAAAAAAAAAAGCTTCTACACTTTTGATCACATAGCTATTTAAAAATTTTGTATTAAAACCCTGTTTTTTTTTCTTTCTTTAAGTGTAGCTCTTTGAAGGTTTGGAAAATATTATTTGCCTCTATTTTCAATTTCCAATTATATCATACTTATTCGAAAGAACGCATGTTCTAATATTGCCTTAAAGTCTTAACAGATTGTTGTTTATGGTCTTTTTTGTGAGTTTGATACTAAATATGCCAAAGCTTTTGGATTTACACTGTGCGAACCAGATATGCTAATGATTTATACTTGTAAGGAACAACGTTCAACTTTTGATTACTCTGTATTCATACTATTAACTCTGTTTTCCTCACTTATATGAAGTTGGATTAATTGCAAGAGAATAAGTAGTATTTTATTCCTTTTAGTTATAGCTTTAACTATTTTGTTTGCTTTCTTCTCGGTTTTTGAGGTAAATGTATTTACATAATATGGATAATGGTTTTTCTGTTGAACATAATTTTATCATGGCAGTTTTTTAATTTTCTTTGATAAAGTTGTTAAGTCATAGAAAGTTATATTAATATCTTAACTTAGTATGCTGTATAAAATATTCTAACCAAGTGTTACTATGGGTTATGAATTTTATTTGGAGAAAAATTCCAAAGATCAGAATTTACCGATTTTTCATTTAAAACCGTTTTTGCTACAATTGATTTTGTATCAAACAAATTGATTATCATTTGTATCTTTTGGCGCTTTGAAGCATATTTTAAATTTTATTTTCTGTGCCTAACATATATGAAAAATATTTCAAATTTTACTAGAATAATAATTTGATTCACATTGTAACCACAAATTTTGGAAGATGATTATGGTTTAATCTTTGTTATTAACTGCATAAATAGATTGTAGGTATTTCTTTGGATGTGTTTGAAAATTTCTAAATCTAATAGTTTAATAAATGTTAATCGAAACTTCTAATGTCAGAGTAAGTTGTAAAAATATTATTCCATACTGAACCTAGTTTAAGCGGATGCTCTTTTATGTTTGATAGTCAAATTTTTGTTCCTTTATTGTATTTAATTACTTAAACAATATACTGATTAACTTAAAAATATGAATAATTATTTATTTTAAACTTCGATGAAATGAATTGAAACATTGATTCAAACTTCTAGTTGGTGATCAAATTTAGGAATGTAACTATAAACTTTTTTTTAGTAACAATAATTATAATATTAAAAAAAGAAACTCTATTTAGTCTAAACGACAATTTTAGCGATTATTTGAATAAGTAAATGGCAAAGTTGTAAAATTGAGATTTTTTTATTTTAAACTTTGATGAAATGAATTGAAATATTGATTCAAACTACTAGTTGATGATTCAAACTGTAAACTTTTTTTAGTAATGATAATTATAATATTAAAAAAGAAACTCTATTTAGTCTAAAGGACAATTTTAGAGACTAGTTGAATAAGTAAATGACACATTTGTAAACTTATATTGCGGTATTATTCCATTTTTCTCATGGTTTGAAAGAAACCAGGTGTTTGTAAAATTATATAGTGAAATTGTATACTAGTAATATTCCATTTTTAGGTGAGAAATGTAGTTGAGGGTATTAAAAACTCATTAAACTTCTACAATTGCTGTAATGCCACCTGTAGGGTATTGAATCCCGTTCTACCACCTTGGCCTCCTCTCAACCACCCCAACCTACCTACAGGCATCTTGGTTGTCACGTTTTCTACGTTGCGTGAGGGAGATGGGAGTTGGTGGAGCGTTTTCTTCACCTAGATATTTTTTGATGCTTTCATTCAATGCATGGGCGCAATCTGGTTGACATGATGGCTAGATGGAGCTTCAAGCCAGTGAAGCGAGCATGTATGAGACGTTTCCTTCCTGATTCCTCTGGCGCGTCCTTTTTGTCTTCCCCGCTGCATGAAACCTCCTCACGCCTTATGCTGGTGCGCAGATCCTGGACATGGTTTTTTTGTTGTTTCCGGATGCGTTTGGGGGAGAAAGGCACGTTGTTTCCCTTTGCTGGCCGCGCACAGCTATCCGCGAGTGAGGTAGGCGTGTTTCCTCCATTTTCTTGGATGCTGCGAGGTGTATTCTTGCCGAATATCCACAGCAGCGGCCCGCATCAGTGTTCAGCCAGGCGGCAGGCATGTTGTAGAATGGCAGAAGCCTTTGTGAGCGCTCCCAGCAAGCAGGTTGTCCATCTATGTGTTTTCTGTTCCGTATCAGGTGCATCCTCAGATTCGGGTTTTTCCCCTTCAAGATCTGTTTCTCAAAATCGACTAAGTGATAGTGAGAGTGTTACCAGGAGACCAGATGAAGTTTATCACAAGGATTCTCTATTGAAACCTTTTCTTCTTGTTTTGCGATGTAACTCATGGAAGAGAATCTCATAGGCGCGGATCTGTTTCATTTCAGTATATTCATGAAGCATGATTTGCTTTGCAATAATATGAGCCTCTTCAACGAGTCACCAAGTTAGCAGGCATAAAGTTTTCTGTTGGAATTATCACACCTTACAAGCTACAGCTGTACTGTTTGCACCGAGAGTTTGATGTTGTCCTCATATATCACAAGAGGAAGGATAGATTGGTTGGTGTATCTGAGGAAACAACTACTCGGTGTTCCACAGTTTGTACTGCAGATGCAAGCTATTGGATCGCTGCTCTTCCTAGCTATTAATGACAATGATTACATTGCAAGAGCAAGTTCGATAACTTATACGGATGCGAGCACTCTCTGTAGATGGTCGATGAGAGCCACGATGTGATGATTCTTTGGCAAGGTTCTTTGTTGTATGTGGAAATGGAGATATTTCTTTTGTTTCGTCACCTTCACACAAATTTTACCTCTGTTGAGTTATTCCACTTCATGCTCCACCGACTACGGCCTCTCTGTTTCTCATAAATTGGTTTTACTGTCCGGTTTGTAGGCGAACTTGTTTACCCTAATGAGGTCATGCATGCAAACCCGATGCACACATCTTTCTTTGCAAGCCTTGCCTAACTTATGTGCTTGAGTACTACTAGGGCTGCCCTTATGATGGGTATTTGATTACGTAAGATTCGAAGGCATTGCAAGAGGTAAATCCGGTCTTGGTATGGCTTGATGCTATAGGCCGTGTGACCGTTCATTGCACAGTACCACAAGAGCGGCCGCACTTGCAGGGGCCTCTTTCGAGAGTATAGCTCATGGTAATGGTTACAGGTATGGTTCATCCTCTTATTGTATGTAATAGATGTGGCACCCAGATTGTTCACCGAAGAAGTACAAGAGCATGCTCAGAATTTCCCTGGGACACGGGGCCGGAGTTCAACAACAAGAAAATGCTCCTCAGGCTCAAGGTGGTGCAGTTGCAGCAACACACACTGAGCAGAATCAAGTGGTACAAGCTGGAGTTCAACAATATCCAGCACAAATAGCGTCCCAAGTCCCACAAGCTCCAGTTTCTCAACCCCCCCAGCTTATCATCCCAGACTTGCACAAGTTTCTTGAAAACAGTTCAATGTCACGGCATCCCCATGATATTGTAAAACGAGGCTTTAACATTTACCCCATCAGTATATGGGCAGAGATGCACATTGCAGACTATACAATTGATTTCATGAAGTCAAGGGCATGGCCATTAACAGAGTTTGGACCTTCAGCAGGCTAAGGAAGAGAAGTTGCGCAGGTTGTGTTGCTGTTGCCCGAGCCCTGGTCGACGCTTGTTGGATTGGAAGAATTCTAATCAGGCATGTTAACTATACTCTTTGTAGTAGTTTTCTACCTTCTTTCAATATCTTGAAATGAATTTTATTTCCTCTTGAATGGCGCCTAGACTAAATGTTTTCGTGGTTGTTTATATCGCTGCCTGATTGTGTTGGTTGTTCCTTTAAATCTTGTTCCTAGTTCGTTGGTTTTGCTTGGAATGTTCTTTCCTCTCTTATAGCTTACTCTATTTCATAATTATCTAAATGGGCTCTCTTGCAATATTGAGTGATGCGGTCTTGTTCGTAGGGAAGGAAACATTATAGAGTTTCGTTTGCTTATATGACCCTCTTTTAAAAGAATTCTGTGATGGTATTTTGTAATTGAAGGCTTACTATATGGAAGGTTAAGCCTTCATATCTCTATTTGCTTGAATGAATATGTATTTCCTGTTTAGGGCTCTCTGTTTTGCTAAAGGTACATTAATAGTGACATTGTGTTATAAACTTGTTTAAGCTTTGTGGGCATTCCTTACTTTTGTTTAATTAGAAAATGGCATTAGGGTTTTGTTTTAGAACTGTACATGGTTGACTTTTGTACCCAGTTCTAGAGGATGAATAACCTGACATCTATTTTGGCCTCTACGTGTTGAGAAAATTACTATACCTACTACCTGGTTCAAACTCTTGTTTGATTAAAGTAAGGGGGAGACATTGTAGGTTTAATTGAATGAAATCTCTACAATTTTATTAAGGGTCGCAAGCAAGCTATTAATAGCTGGACCGAAACAAAAGTTGTAGGTGAATCCATGGTATTGGACTCGTGAACTCGTTTCCTGTTAGATGACAGCTGATTACAGTGATAATATAATAGGTGGTTATTATGTTCATCTGTTTGATATTTGCTAGACATGTCCTTGATAAGCCCACATGGATCGGGTAAAATTTCCATCTTCTATACCATTGGCCAGGAGCTCATAGAACTTCTAGGCCTGACTACACTGCATAACCTTCCTGATGGATATGTGTGTTGGTTCTTATTTTTTTGCTTGCACTCGTGGTAGGGTCCTTTGAGTCTGGGGCATCGTTGGTGTTTACCCTCTGCGTATCGAATCCCTTTGTTTTCGAACTTCAATATCTTATACTTCAACTTGGTTACTAAAAGGTCCCATTTTGTGGCCTTGTTAAGGAAATCAATTTTTATTTTAATGCTTATTGACATTGTCTGAAATATATAAAAATTATTAACGACTTTTGGGTTTAGCCTTCCCTTATATTATGTAGAGAAGTTTACGATTAGGATAAGGTTTGTTGGTAGAATAATGGCCCTTTTGTGTCTCATTTGTATGCTTTTGGAAGAGTGGATTTGTTGTTAACTAGTACTACGTTTAAGAAATCCTATAAGAAGGTAGTGGTAAAACTCCTTGGTTAAAACTGAAACTATAGTTGTTTTTCTTTTAAGGGCGTCGAACCCTAATTATTGCTATGAAGCCTCCCCTTGGAGATTTGGATAACGTCGTTTTGTTTCGCGCCTACGATCATAATTAGTATGTTTTGTCTTCTCTTGGACCCCTTTAGTTGGATGGAGTAAGTTTTGGATTCCAATCACGTAATCCATAGGATTACATGAAGGAGATATCAACACTCTTGACCTTCTTGTTCCTAACCCATAAGGTCTTGCCTTGATTTATGTGATTTTGTTCTTACTGGTATTTTGACTTTCTCCTTGCTGGATGGTTTAGATTTCTTTCTCATGTGAATAATTTTGGAGTTGTGGGTTGTGTTTTAATCCATTTTTGAATTAGAACTTTCCTTTCTTGATATTGTTAAATGTTAGCTTACTGTTGCAATGAGTAGCCTTAACATGCTCAGTTCTGTGGCCCGATTCCAAATTAGTATTTGTGCAGATGGATTATGCGAGTAGATTAAAGGAAAGAGTTGTAAAGGTTTCATCAGTGCAATTTATGAAGTTCCTTGTAAAAATGTCCAATGTGAGGTAAATTTTGTAATAGTGCTTGCAAAGGAGTTTAGAAAACCTCTTGCCTTGGGTTGTTCTGAAATTTCGTGATGATGTTGTCTTGTCCTTCTGTAGGTTAACTGGTAAATTACCTTTGTGAGAAATAATATTCAATCTTGACCTTGTTATGAGTATTCTTTTGGTGATATCATTTACAGTCATGGAAATTTTGTAGCATGGCTTGGCTTATTTTGTTACCTTCTTGTTCTTGACCCAAGTGAAATCCAATCTCTTGACTCCTTTGGTTCATGTGCCATGTTGAATGGAAATGTTATAACCGTGGTTTGTGTTCTTGTTAAATAACGATAATTTCTTCTTTCAGGTCATAATGCTTATTGGTTTAGTAACCCTCCATGGTACTAGTATCAATGTTATTCTAGGCATATTTTAGTGGGTTGAAACCCCTTTTTCTAAAGATAATCAAAGATAAAAGAAGAGGAATACATAGATGAATAAATAAAGAAGATAATAATGAAGTTGTATTTGGTTGATAAAATTAAGAGTCTTTAATTGGAAAGAAAGTGTTTATCTAACGATGTAAAAAAACCTACCATTGCTAACCTTAAGCTATGGATTAAACATTGTCCTCTTGTTGGGAAACGTTAATTAATTTTAAAAGTAATATCACTGTTGGCTTTTGGGGATATCGGTAGATCTTATCTAGTACAGGAGTTTGAATAAAAACACATTAAGTATAATGCTTCCATGTTGGGAACCCCTGTGTATCCCCCGACGAACTTAATCA
The DNA here is from genome assembly GCA_018340775.1 of Taxus wallichiana var. yunnanensis. NCBI lineage: Eukaryota > Viridiplantae > Streptophyta > Pinopsida > Cupressales > Taxaceae > Taxus > Taxus wallichiana. The sequence continues at coordinate 1,705,010 of CM031235.1, forward strand.
AGATGATTTCTAAATGAAGCTTTTACCAAAATTCAATTGAACTCTTAAGACTCATTAAAAGACCGGTTAATAACTAAATAGATCATAATAAAATAAATTATCTTCTCTCTCTAACCATTACCATGGTACCTTGTAGTCCTTGTCTAAGCTATGATAAATTTTTAATTCTTGATCAAAGATGATTAGGGTTCTGAACCTTAACGATACTCCTCTCCTTTTGATCTTACGCTTGCCTCCTTATGCAATGTGGGTATGAAACGAGTTTCAGTAGTGGGGGTTTAGATAGATAGCCTTGTGGAATTGCTTACCTCCTGGTTTTGTAAACAAATTAATCAAGGAATTTTCATATTATAGGTGATCCTAGGATAGTCCTCAAGTTATATAAAAGAAAAGAAACTTAATCCTATAAGAAGAATGGTATGAAACATATCATGAACCTTCTAGAACGTAAGCTAAGAATTGTAAGATGTCTCTAGTAAATCAGTAATCTTAAGAAGATTTTCACAGTGGGATGTCTTCAGCTATAACTATGTAATGTGGTTGGTCTTTTGCCATGTCCTTTCACAAAAGAAAAGTAAATTGTCCTTGATAGGTGTGAACGTTTCCGTGCTGCCTTTATGGCCATCCTTGTATCAAGTTGTTCACAGTGTTAGTTGTATCCTTGGTGACGACATGTTGCGTCATGTTATGTGTCAAGCAAGTCAAAAAAAAAAGTTATCCTGTATTTCACTGTGTTGTTCGTGTGTGGATTTTGGGTCGTTACACTTGGTATCAGAGCGTAGGTTCATGCTCTCGAACCTATGGGCCGGATTGGTGTTGTATGGTGATGTTACATGATGGTGATGGTGTTACATGATGTTGTTTCATGGAGATGATGATGTTGCATGATGGTGGTAGATATTGGAAGAGTAATGTGCTTTAAATGTGATGTGATTATTGTCGTAATTATGTTTTTGTGAACGCACATGATGTGTATGTCACCTTGTGTGTGTTTGTGATCATGTTGATATGTTGGGGATGGGAGTATTCTCTCTCCTTCTTGTGGATTCTATGAAGAGTTCACGGGTGAATTACTGCTTGTGATGTGTGAAAAGAATTATAATGTGGATGACATAGTGTTGGAGCATTGTGACATATTGTGATATGTAGGTGTATCAATGTGTTGTATGACTAGATTGATGTTAAAAGAAATGAGTTGTATCATGATGTTTTTACCATGTTTTGAAGAAATGTGTGTACCACCTTGTTATGTAGCAATGGATGTTATGTTGTGATGTACTATGTTCATCGTATGTATGATTTGTGCAAATATGTAATGCTTCATGTTGTGATTTGGGGTCATACGGTGAGTGTATGAACCCTATCGTATGGTGATTGCACTTTGGGTGCAGAATGTGGTAAAGTGATGTGTTACACTCAGTGAATGTATGATCGTGATCTACCCTGTATATGTACCATATGTAAGACGTTATGGTAGTTATGTGTGTGCCACCGTTATGTTAGTGATGTTGTTGTATGTTATGTTGTGAACCTTACGCTAACCGACCCTGAGGGTAATCGGTAGAAGTGTATGTTGAGAGTGAGGAATGGTGTACCATGGGTCAATAACTCGAGCCAAAACTCGGTTTAGTAGATAACATGTGAATCTTTCCTCTCTCCCTATGTGGTTGTATGTATGCAACCTAAGTGCAACTATGACTATGTTTAGCCTTGTCGAAGTGGTGGCGGGATGATTCAGATGGAGGTGATGACAGTTGTATTATTGATATGTATTTTACGAGCTGAGGCTCGATGTTCCGAGTGCTAGCAACTCGTTGAGTACCCCTTTGGTGGCTAGATAAGGCCACACAGTTATCGTAATGTGACATTATTATAAGTTGATTTTATTTGTAAATTGAGCTTTTTACTTTATTTTGTAAGGACCAGCAACTTTTCTTGATTGCCATGCTTTACAATTTTGGGCATTTCCTTGGTTTGTGGCACTAACATGGGGATTTTGATACTAACTATGGCTATTTGGCCATTTATTTTGCTTGATTTGGGGTCTTCTTTTAAATTTGGAATTTTTACCGCCTTGCCCAAGGCTTGTACTTTGCCACTTGGCACTTTGATTGGATTGTTGTGCTGGTTCTATTGTCGTGATGTGTGGAATAGGGTCATAGGATGCACCATGGATTGGTTGGACCTATGGACCCACTTCGTTGTATGGGGGTACGCCCCAAGGAGTACATATAACTAGCGGGTTGTTGAACCACGCGTTATTATGTCACTTGGGTTAGGAGTGTTCGAACTCTATGTGTCTTGGACCATAGGGTCAACCGGCCTCCTTGAGGGAGGCATAAGAGTTTGAGGGAGGCATAAGAGACTTGAGGGAGGCATAAGAGTTTGAGGGAGGAATAAGAGACTTGAGGGAGGCATAAGAGTTTGAGGGAGGCATAAGAGACTTGAGGGAGGCTTATGATATTTTTCTGTATGGTTGATGTTTTAGGTTATATGTTGAGTTATTGTGATGTTTTGGTAGTGGTATTTGATGTATGTGTTACTCATGTCGAGATGGATATGTGTTGTGATGTTGTGGTTATTTCATTGATCCCCTTGTGGACACTATGTACTGTAGCATGGTTGGTGTTATGTGAATTTTTTCATTGATGCAAATTGAGGAAATGTCCGTGGATTGTAGTACTCTTTTTTTTTTGAAGTATTTGGTATATCGAGTCATTGATGTGTGACATGTACTATGTTATGTGGACTGTGCCTATTCCATTCCATATTTGAGTAACCTTTTTGTGGTGTGATACAATCATGAAGTATATACTTGCGTGCTTGTGAATCTGTAGTGTCTTGTGAACCGATAGGGTGTTGTGTTAGCAGTTCATGTTGGGCACCCACAATAAAGAATAAACCAAAACTCTGCAATGATGAAATTTTAAAAGAAATTAAACTAAGAATAGTGATAACGGAAAGAGACTAATGAAATGATGAACAAGAAAGAACTGCCAATCTTCACAGAACCTTAAAAGTTAAAATTTCTACCAAATGTTCCTAAGGCTACCTTGTGACCGTGCTTTAATCAACTAAAATTTTAAACCATAAAGTGTACTTTCTCCTGTACCTATTCCTTTGTTGCGAACCATTTCTTTTCCGTTGTGTTATGTTGCATCGAGGACGATGCTTTCTTAAGGGGAGGAGAATGTAATGCCCTGTAGGGCATTGAATCCCGTTTCTGCCACCTTGGCCTCCTCCCAACCACCCCAACCTGCCGGCTGTACTGGCTGTCACGTTTTTCTACGTTGCGTGAGGGAGATGGGAGTCGGTGGAGGCATTTTTATTCACCTAGATCTTTGTTTTGATCCTTTCATTCAATGCATGGGTGCAGTCTGGTTGACATGATGGCTAGATGGAGCTTCAAGCCAGTGAAGCGAGGTGTATGAGACGCGTTTCCTTCCCGATTCCTCAAGGCGCGTCCTTTTTGTCTTCCCGGCCGCATGAAACCTCCTCCGCCTTATCTTTGGTGCGCGAGATCCTGGACATGGTTTTTTTTTTTTCGGATGCGTTTGTGGGAGAAAGGTCGTTGTTTCCCTTCTTCATGTGCACGCTATCCACAGGAGTGAGGTGGAGTGTTTCTTCCATTTTCTTGGATCTTTGCGAGTAGTATTCTTGCCGAATATCCATAGTAGCAGCCCGCATCGAGTTGTAGAAGCGGCGGGCATGTTTAGAATGGCGAGCCTTTGTGAGCGCTCCCAACAAGCGGTTGTCCATCTATGTGTTTTCATTCAAAGTATAGAATGCATCCTCGAGATTCGGTTTTCCCCTTCAGATCTGTTCTCAAAATCGACTAAGTGACAGTGAGAGTGTTACCAGGAGACCAGATGAAGTTTATCGCAAGGATTCTCTATTGAAACCTTTTCTTCTTGTTTTGTGATGTAACTCATGGAAGAGAATCTCATAGGCGCGGATCTGTTTCATTTCAGTATATTCATGAAGCACGATTTGCTTTGCAATAATATGAGCCTCTTCAACGAGTCACCAAGTTAGCAGGCATAAAGTTTTCTGTTGGAATTATCACACCTTACAAGCTACAGCTGTACTATTTGCACCGAGAGTTTGATGTTGTCCTCATATATCACAAGAGGAAGGATAGATTGGTTGGTGTATCTGAGGAAACAACTACCGGTGTTCACAGGCTGTACCAGATGCAAGCTATTGGATCGCTGCTCTTCCCTGCTATTAATGACAATGATTCTGTTACCAAGAGCAAGTTCGATAACTTGTACGGATGCAGGCACTCTCTGCTAGATGGTCTGATGAGAGCCACTGATGTGATGATTGCTGGCAAGGTTGTTGTTGTCTGTGGAAATGGAGATATTTCTTCTGTTTCGTCACCTTCACACAATTTTTACCTCCGTTGAGTTATTCCACTTCAGCTGCTCCACCGACTACGGCCTCTGTCTTCTCATAAATTGGTTTTCTGTCCAGTTTGTAGGCAGCTTGTTTACCCTAATGAGGCTGTGCAAACCCGATGCACACATCTTTACTGCAAGCCTTGCCTAGCTTATGTGCTGAGTACTACTAGGGCCTGCCCTTATGATGGGTATTTGATTACTGATACAGATTCAAAGGCATTGCAAGAGGCAAATTCAGTATTGGCTGATGCTATAGGCCGTGTGACAGTTCATTGCCTGTACCACAAGAGCGGCTGCACTTGGCAAGGGCCTCTTTCAGAGAGTATAGCTCATGGTAATGGTTACCAGTATGGTTCATCCCCTATTGTATGTAATAGATGTGGCACCCAGATTGTTCACCGAAAAGTACAAGAGCATGCTCAGAATTGCCCTGGGACACAGGGCCAGGTTCAGCAACAAGAAAATGCTCCTCAGGCTCAAGGTGGTGCAGTTGCAGCAGCACACACTGAGCAGAATCAAGTGGTACAAGCTGGAGTTCAACAATATCCAGCACAAATAGCGTCCCAAGTCCCACAAGCTCTAGTTTCTCAACCCCCAGCTTATCATCCCAGACTTGCACAAGTTTCTCGAAAATAGTTCAATGTCACGGCATCCCCATGATATTGTAAAACGAGGCTTTAACATTTACCCCATCAGTATATGGGCAGAGATGCACATTGCAGACTATACAATTGATTTCATGAAGTCAAGGGCATGGCCATTAACAGAGTTGGACCTTCAGCAGGCTAAGGAAGAGAAGTTGCGTAGGTTGTGTTGCTGTTGCCCGAGCCCTGGTCGACGTGCTTGTTGGATTGGAAGAATTCTAATCAGGCATGTTAACTATACTCTTTGTAGTAGTTTTCTACCTTCTTTCAGTATCTTGAAATGAATTTTCTTTCCTCTTGAATGGCGCCTAGACTAAATGTTTTCGTGGTTGTTTATATCGCTGCCTGATTGTGTTGGTTGTTCCTTTAAATCTCGTTCCTAGTTCGCTGGTTTTGCTTGGAATGTTCTTTTCCTCTCTTATAGCTTACTCTATTTCATAATTGTCTAAATGGGCTACTGCAATATTGAGTGATGCAGTCTAGTTCATAGGGAAGGAAACATTATAGAGTTTCGTTTGCTTATATGACTCTCTTTTAAAAGAATTCTGTGATGGTATTTTGTAATTGAAGGCTTACTATATGGAAGGTTAAGCCTTCATATCTCTATTTGCTTGAATGAATACGTATTTCCTGTTTAGGGCTCTCCTGTTTTGCTAAAGGTACATTAATAGTGACATTGTGTTCTAAAACTTGTTTAAGCCTATGGGCATTTCTTACTTTTGTTTAATTAGAAAATGGCATTAGGGTTTTGTTTTAGAACTGTACATGGTTGACTTTTGTACCCAGTTCTAGGGGATGAATAACCCGACATCTATTTTGGCCTCTACGTGTTGAGAAAATTACTATACCTACTTCCTGGTTCAAACTCTTGTTTGATTAAAGTAAGGGGGAGACATTGTAGGTTTAATTGAATGAAATCTCTTCAATTTTATTAAGGGTCGCAAGCAAGCTATTAATAGCTGGACTGAAACAAAAGTTGTAGGTGAATCCATGGTATTGGACTCGTGAACTCATTTCCTGTTAGATGACAGCTGATTACAGTGATAATATAATAGGTGGTTATTATGTTCATCTATTTGATATTTGCTAGACATGTCCTTGATAAGCCCACATGGATCGGGTAAAATTTCCATCTTCTATACCATTGGCCAGGAGCTCATAGAACTTCTAGGCCTGACTACACTGCGTAACCTTCCTGATGGATATGTGTGTTGGTTCTTATTTTTGTGCTTGCACTCGTGGTAGGGTCCTTTGAGTCTGGGGCATCGTTGGTGTTTTACCCTCTGCGTAGCGAATCCCTTTGTTTTCGAACTCGAATATCTTATACTTCAAACTTGGTTACTAAAAGGTCCCATTTTGTGGCCTTGTTAAGGAAATCAATTTTTATTTTAATGCTTATTGACATTGTCTGAAATATATAAAAATTATTAACGACTTTTGGGTTTAGCCTTCCCTTATATTATGTAGAGAAGTTTACGATTAGGATAAGGTTTGTTGGTAGAATAATGGCCCCTTTTGTGTCTCATTTGTATGCTTTTGGAAGAGTGGATTTGTTGTTAACTAGTACTACGTTTAAGAAATCCTATAAGAAGGTAGTGGTAAAACTCCTTGGTTAAAACTGAAACTATAGTTGTTTTTCTTTTAAGGGCGTCGAACCCTAATTATTGCTATGAAGCCTTCCCCTGGGAGATTTGGATAACGTCATTTTGTTTCGCGCCTACGATCATAATTAGTATGTTTTGTCTTCTCTTGGACCCCTTTAGTTGGATGGAGTAAGTTTTGGATTCCAATCACGTAATCCATAGGATTACATGAAGGAGATATCAACACTCTTGACCTTCTTGTTCCTAACCCATAAGGTCTTGCCTTGATTTATGTGATTTTGTTCTTACTGGTATTTTGACTTTCTCCTTGCTGGATGGTTTAGATTTCTTTCTCATGCGAATAATTTTGGAGTTGTGGGTTGTGTTTTAATCCATTTTTGAATTAGAACTTTCCTTTCTTGATATTGTTAAATGTTAGCTTACTGTTGCAATGAGTAGCCTTAACATGCTCAGTTCTCGCGAACTGATTCCAGCTAGTATTTGTGCAGATGGATTATGCGAGTAGATTAAAGGAAAGAGTTGTAAAGGTTTCATCAGTGCAATTTATGAAGTTCCTTGTAAAAATGTCCAATGTGAGGTAAATTTTGTAATAGTGCTTGCAAAGGAGTTTAGAAAACCTCTTGCCTTGGGTTGTTCTGAAATTTCGTGATGATGTTGTCTTGTCCTTCTGTAGGTTAACTGGTAAATTACCTTTGTGAGAAATAATATTCAATCTTGACCTTGTTATGAGTATTCTTTTGGTGATATCATTTACAGTCATGGAAATTTTGTAGCATGGCTTGGCTTATTTTGTTACCTTCTTGTTCTTGACCCAAGTGAAATCCAATCTCTTGACTCCTTTGGTTCATGTGCCATGTTGAATGGAAATGTTATAACCGTGGTTTGCGTTCTTGTTAAATAACGATAATTTCTTCTTTCAGGTCATAATGCTTATTGGTTTAGTAACCCTCCATGGTACTAGTATCAATGTTATTCTAGGCATATTTTAGTGGGTTGAAACCCCTTTTTCTAAAGATAATCAAAGATAAAAGAAGAGGAATACATAGATGAATAAATAAAGAAGATAATAATGAAGTTGTATTTGGTTGATAAAATTAAGAGTCTTTAATTGGAAAGAAAGTGTTTATCTAACGATGTAAAAAAAAAAATACCTACCATTGCTAACCTTAAGCTATGGATTAAACATTGTCCTCTTGTTGGGAAACGTTAATTAATTTTAAAAGTAATATCACTGTTGGCTTTTGGGGATATCGGTAGATCTTATCTAGTACAGGAGTTTGAATAAAAACACATTAAGTATAATGCTTCCATGTTGGGAACCCCTGTGTATTCCCCGACGAACTTAATCAAGATGATTTCTAAATGAATCTTTTACCAAAATTCAATTGAACTCTTAAGACTCATTAAAAGACCGGTTAATAACTAAATAGATCATAATAAAATAAATTATCTTCTCTCTCTAACCATTACCATGGTACCTTGTAGTCCTTGTCTAAGCTATGATAAATTTTTAATTCTTGATCAAAGATGATTAGGGTTCTGAACCTTAACGATACTCCTCTCCTTTTGATCTTACGCTTGCCTCCTTATGCAATGTGGGTATGAAATGAGTTTCAGTAGTGGGGGTTTAGATAGATAGCCTTGTGGAATTGCTTACCTCCTGGTTTTGTAAACAAATTAATCAAGGAATTTTCATATTATAGGTGATCCTAGGATAGTCCTCAAGTTATATAAAAGAAAAGAAACTTAATCCTATAAGAAGAATGGTATGAAACATATCATGAACCTTCTAGAACGTAAGCTAAGAATTGTAAGATGTCTCTAGTAAATCAGTAATCTTAAGAAGATTTTCACAGTGGGATGTCTTCAGCTATAACTATGTAATGTGGTTGGTCTTTTGCCATGTCCTTTCACAAAAAGAAAAGTAAATTGTCCTTGATAGGTGTGAACGTTTCCGTCTTTGCTTTATGGCCATCCTTGTATCAATTTGTTCACGGTGTTAGTTGTATCCTTGGTGATGACATGTTGCGTCATGTTATGTGTCAAGCAAGTCAAAAAAAAAAAAGTTATCCTGTATTTCAACGTGTGTTGTTCGTGTGTTACTTTGATAACTATTTTTATTGAAGTATTATGAAATTCATAGTACAAGGATTAATATATGAAAAATATTTGTCCAATTCTTGATTATTGAAATTTTATTTCATTTTTGAAATCTTTTTGCATGCTAGTCATCAAGACCTCCAAGACCAAAAGTTTTGTTGTTGCCTTATGGGTCATGAATGTTGGAGTGTAGGGTAAAGTTGAGTTATTATTTTTTTGTAACTTGTTTCTATAAGAGAAAAAATTGGGAATACTATTTTGATAGCCATAAAAGGTGTTCAGGATCTTCAAAAAAAAATTGCTTTTGTTGTATATTTCTACTCTTTATTTTGTTAAATGTTATTTAGTTGAGTTATTTGTTAGGGTTGGTTGGAGGAAGAGGCGGGCTAGAGAGAGATGAGAGGAAGGTTGGAGTGAAGAGGAATAAGATTGGAGAGGGATGAGGAAGGTTAGAGGGTGTGAAAAGGAGGAATTTTGGAGGAAGGTGAGAGACGGGCTAGAGGATGGAAGGGTTGGAAAGAGTTGACGATGTTGTTGGAGTGAAGAGAAAGAAGGGTGGAAGGATGAGGAAGGTTGAAGGGAGGCGAAAGGAGGGTTAGAGGGTGTGAAGAGGAGAAAGTTTGGAGGCAAGATGATATTGAGGGAGGCGAGAGGAGGGTTTGAGGGATGGAAGGAGGGTTGGGGAGAGTTGACGGTAGGGTTGAAATGAAGACGAAGAAGTGTTGAAGGATGAGGAAGGTTGGAGGGAGGTGAAAGGAGGGTTACGAGGAAGAAGAAGAAGGTTAGAGGGTGTGAAGAGGAGTAAGTTTGGAGGGAGGTGAGAGGAGGGCTAGAGGGATGGAATGAGGGTTGAAGAGAGGTGGGAGGAGGGTTGGAGAGAGTTGTGATGTAGGGTTGAAATGAAGAGGAAGAGGTGTTGAAGGATGATGAAGGTTGGAGGAAGGATGGAGGGAGGTGAGAGGAGGGTTATGATGGAAGAAGAAGGTTAGAGGATGTGAAGAGGAGGAAGTATTGAGGGGGTGATAGGAGGGATAGAGGGATGGAAGGAGGGTTGGGGAGAGTTGACGGTAGGGTTGAAATGAAGAGGAAGAAGTGTTGAAGGATGAGGAAGGTTGGAGGGAGGTGAAAGGAGGGTTACGAGGGAAGAAGAAGAAGGTTAGAGGATGTGAAGAGGAGTAAGTTTGGAGGGAGGTGAGAGGAGGGCTAGAGGGATGGAAGGAGGGTTGAAGAGAGGTGGGAAGAGGGTTGGAGAGAGTTGACGGTAGGGTTGGAATGAAGAGGAAGAAGTGTTGAAAGATGATGAATGCTTTGGAGGAAGGTGAGAGGGAAGAAGAAGAAGGATGGAGGGAGGTGAGAGGAGGGTTATGATGGAAGAGGAAGGTTAGAGGATGTGAAGAAGATGAAGTTACGAGGGGGTGATAGGAGGGTTGGAGAGAGTTGACGGTATGATTGGAGTGAAGAGAAAGAAGAGTGGAAGGATGAGGAAGGTTGGAGGGAGGTGAAAGGAGGGTTAGAGGGTGAAAGTAGGGTTAGAGGGATGGAAGGAGGGTTAGAGAGAGTTGACTTGTAGGGTTGAAGTGAAGAGGAGGAAGGTGAGAGGGAAGAAGAAGAAGGTTAGAGGGTCGGAAGAGGGGGTTGGAGGGTGGGAAGAGGGGATTTGCGGTGTGTGAAGAGGAGCAAGTGTAGATGGAAGATGAGAAGAGGGTGAGAGAAGGGTTTGAGAGAGTTCACGGGGAGGGTTGGAGAGAGCGGAAGAAGGGTGGAGAGATGAGGAAGGTTAGAGGGAAGATGAGAGTTAGAAGGAGGTGAGATGAAAGTTAGAGGGAAGAAGTTTTCGAGGTGCAAAGAGGTGGAAGGTTGAAGGGCGGGAAGGAAGAAAAAGGAGGTTGGATGGTGGAAAGAGGAGGAAGAGTGGAGGAAGATGAGAATTGGAGGGTGTGAAGATGAAATATGGAGGGAGGTGAGAGGAGGGTTACAAAGGAAGAAGAAGAATATTAGAGGGTGTGCGAGAGGAGGAAGTTTTGATGGAGGTGAGAGGAGGGCTATAGGGATGGAAGGAGGGTTGGAGAGAGTTGAGAGTATGGTTGGAGGGATGAGGAATTTTGGACGGAGGTGAAAGGAGGTTTAGAGGGTGCAAAGAGGAGGAAGTTTAGAGGCAAGATGAGATGGAGGGAGGTGAGAGGAGGATCGAGGGGATGGAAGGAGGGTTGAAGAGAGGTGGGAGGAGGGTTGGAGAGAGTTGAAGAGATATGGGAGGAGGGGGTTGGAGAGAGTTTATAGTAGGGTTGAAGTGAAGAGGAAGAAGGGTTGAAGGATGAGGAAGGTTGGAGGAAGGTGAGAGGGAAGAAGAAGAAGGTTGAGGGTGGGAAGAGAGGAGGGTTGGAGAGAGTTGATAGTAGTGTTGAAGTGAAGAGGAAGAAGGGTTGAAGGATGAGGAAGGTTGGATGAAGGTGAGAGGGAAGAAGAAGAAGGTTGAGGGTGGGAAGAGGAGGGTTTGAGGGATGAGAAAGAAGATTGCAGCGTGTGAAGAGGAGCAAGTGTAGAGGGAAGATGAGAAGAGGGTTAGAGGGAGGGAAGGAGAGTTGAAGAGAAGTGAGAGGAGGGTTTGAGAGAGTTCATAGGAGGGTTGGAGAGAAGTGGAAGAAGGGTGGAGGGAAGATGAGATGGATGGAGGTGAGAGGAGGATTAGAGGGATGGAAGGAGGGTTGAAGAGAGGTGGGAGGAGGGTTGGAGTGAGTTCAGGGTAGGTTTGAAGTAAAGAGAAAGAAGGGTTAAAGGATGAGGAAGGTTAGAGGAAGGTGAGAGGGAAGAAGAATAAGGTTGAAGGTGGGAAGAGGAGGGTTGGAGGGATGAGAAAGAAGGTTGCAGCATGTGAAGAGGAACAAGTGTAGAGGGAAGATGAGAAGAGGGTTAGAGGGAGGAAGGAGAATTGAAGAGAAGTGAGAGGAGGTTTTGAGAGAGTTCACAGGAGGGTTAGAGAAAAGTGGAAGAAGGGTGGAGGGATTAGGAAGGTTAGAGGGAAGATGAGAGTTGGAAGGAGGTGAGATGAAGGTTAGAGGAAGAAGAAGTTTGTAGGATGCAAAGAGGTGGATGGTTCAAGGGTGGGAAGAGGAGGTTTAGAAGGAAGAAAAAGAAGGTTGGAGGGTGGAAAGAGGACAAAGAGTGGAGGGAAGATGAGAATTTGATGGTGGGAAGAGGAAGGTTTTAGGGAAGGTTAGAGGAGGAGAGGAGGGTTAGAGGAAGAAGGAGGTTAGAGGATTCGAAGAGGAGAATTTGAGAGGGAGAAGAAGGTTTAGAGGGATGTTAAGAGGAGGAAGGGTGGAGGGTGGGAAGAGGAGGAAAGGTGGAGGGTTTGGGGTAAGATGAAGAGGGTTGGAGGGTGTGAAGAGGAGGGAGGGTTAGAGTGAAGAAGAGGAAGGTAGGAGTGTAGGAAGAGGATGGTTAGAGGATGTGAAGAGGAGGAAGGGTGAAGGGAGGGTTAGAGTGAAGAAGACGAAGGTAGGAGTGTAAGAAGTGGATGGTTGGAGGGATGAGAGGAGGGTTAGAGGGAAGAAGAAGGTTGGAGGAGGGTCTAAAGAGGAAGGTTAGATTGTTGGAAGAGGAGATTTGGAGGGATGAGAGGAGGGTTATAGGGAAGAAGAAGGTTGGAGGGTTTGAAGACGAGGATTGGTGGAGAGGAAGATGATAATTTGAATGAGGTGAGAAGAGGGTTAGGGGAAGAAGAGGAAGGTCGAAGGGGGAGACGATGAGGAAGGTTGAAGGGTTCGAAGATGAAGAAGTTTTGAGAGTATGAAGAGGAGGGTTGGATGGAAGATGAAAAGGGTTTGAGGGTGCGAAGAGGAAAAAGTTTGGAGGGTGGGAAGAGGAGGGTAGAAGGATGACAGGAGGGTTAGAAGTAAGAAAAATAAGGTTGGAGGGTGGAAAGAGGAGGAAGGGTAAAGAGAAGATGAGAATTGGAGGGTGGGAAGAGGAGGAATGTTAGAGGATGGGAAGAGGAAGGTTGGAGGGAGGAGACGAGGGTTAGAGGGAAGAAGAAGGTTAGAGGTTTCAAAGAGGAGAATTGGAGGGAGGTGAGAGGAGGGTTAGAGGGAAAAGAGAAAGGTAGGAGGGTAAGAGGGATGAGAGGAGGGTTCGGGTGGAGAAGAAGGTTTGGAAGGTGTGAAGAGGACAAAGGGTGGAGGGTGAGAAAAGGAGGGTTTGAGGTAAGATGAAGAGGGTTGGAGGGTGTAAAGAGGAGGAAGGATGGAGGGAGGGTTAGAACGAAGAAGAAGAAGGTAGGAGTGTAGGAAGAGGATGATTGGAGAGTGCAAAGAGGAAGAAGGTTGGAGGGTGGGAAGAGGAAGGTTAGAGGGATGAAGAAGGTTGGAGGAATCAAAGAGGAGTAGAACTAGAGGGAGGTGGGAGGAGGTCTGAAGAGGAATGTTAGAGTGTTGGAAGAGGAGAGTTGGAGGGATGAGAAGTGGTTATAAGGAAGAAGAATGCTGGAGGGTGTGAAGAGGAGGATTGGTGGAGGGAAGATGGTAATTTGAAGGAGGCGAGAAGAGGGTTAGAGGAAAGAAGAGGAAGGTCGGAGGGTCGAAGATGAGGAAGATTGGAGGGTTTGAATAGGAGGAAGTTTGGAGAGTGTGAAGAGGAGGGTTGGAGGAAGAGGAAAAAGTTTTGAGGGTGCGAAGAGAAAGAATTTTTGAGGGTGGAAAGAGGAGGGTAGAAGGATGAGGGAGGGTTAGAAGGAAGAAAAAGACGTTTGAGGATGCGAAGAGGAGGAATGGTGGAGGGAAGATGAGAATTGGAGGGTTAGATAGAAGGTTAGATGGTGAAAAGAGGAGGAAGGTTGGAGGATGGGAAGAGGAGGGTTAGAGGGAAGAAGAAGACAAAGGTTGGAGGGTGTGATAAACAAAAAGGGTGCAGGAAGATGAGAATTAGAGGGAGGTGAGAAGAGGCTTAGAGGGAAGAAGATGAAGGTTTTAGGGTGCAAAGAGAGTAATGTTGGAGAGTAGGAAGAGGAGGGTTGGAT
>CM031235.1:1718874-1830525 GCA_018340775.1 Taxus wallichiana var. yunnanensis
AGAACAAGAGTATGTTGGTTATGAGAGACAATCGGATGCAAGATGCTGGTCTTGATGGAAGAAAATCCAAAAGATGGAGGTAGAGATGGTGCGGTCGAGCAACGGCTCAAATGAGCTTTGAAATTGGTTGCCGGACTCCTTGTTATCGTAGGGAGGCCCTTTTCAGAGACACTTTATCCCTCGAGGCTTGGACTTCATGATGAGGATGCTGCCCCCTTAACTTGCGCACGTGGATTGAAGAAATAGAGGGGTGTATGAGAGGAGTATTCAGCAACCTTGTCAACGGGTAAGCACGCCATCTCATGCCTTTCTTTTTCCTCTTTCCCAATCTGTTTTATCTCAGCAGTGTCAAGTTTTAAACTCTCCATCTGCTGTCCCAAGTGTTGAATCCATGTCTCCACCTTCTCGGTCTTCCACCACACCTCAATTCTTCTTTCCTTTTCCTTCCAAACAGTCATCCCCTCCACAAGAGCTAACAGAAATACCCCCTCCTCCAAAGAAACAAGAGGTTTCACCTCCTCTACCACCACAAAAAATTGCCAAATCAATTGAGTTACAACCCATCCCTCCTCTTGCATTCCCAATTCCATGTGGGGAAGAAGAAATTGCAAAAATCAGTCATCAAGGACAGCAAGAGGAAGAGCCAAGAAAAGAAGAAATGATTAAGAGCTTAGTAAGTTTGGCTGCCAAATTTGGGATGACAAAGATCCCCTTGATGGTTAAACCTACAGAAGAGGCTAAGGTTGAACAAATGGTGGTTAAGACCGATTTTGTGGCAGCGAAGAAGAGAAAAAAAGAAGCAAATAGATCAGCGATCGGTTTCTGTAGAAGTAGTGTCCATGTTGGCACTCTATTTGAAGGGGAATGATGATTCAATTCAAGTTGCACAATCAGCCAAAGAGGAAGAAAGATCGGAAGAAGATCTTGCAGTCCCAACTTGTCCTCTGTGAGAGCAGCGTGATTGAAGAGTTTAACTTGACAAACTTCATGCTTTGGAGGAAGAGTTCAATCAAGAGCAAGATTGTCTTAAAGTAGTAGAGAAAGGAGAAGCTGCTCCGATCCAAAGAAGAGGAGCACATTCTAGTTGTGGAGGATAAAATTGCAGATCCAAGGGCTTTGTGAGCACAAAGCGAGGCTACGGGAGAACCTTCGGTTCTTCTTTCTACTTCACCTCTCTCAGAGTTCTAGTATGCGAAGAGGAGTTTGACCTCTCAAACTCAATGTTGGAGGAGTGAAAGAAACCATGGTGGTCAAGTTCTGAGAACAAGAAGACACCATGGAGGAAGTGGAGCATTTGCAGCGAGGACAGCCATGAGGCGGTTTATCTCATCGGTTTGGAGGATTGTTTTGATGGAGAAGAGCCG
This sequence comes from Taxus wallichiana var. yunnanensis, assembly GCA_018340775.1. Lineage (NCBI taxonomy): Eukaryota > Viridiplantae > Streptophyta > Pinopsida > Cupressales > Taxaceae > Taxus > Taxus wallichiana. The sequence continues at coordinate 1,720,239 of CM031235.1, forward strand.
GTTGAGTTTCCACCTTTCTCTCTTTCATCATCCACATTCCAAACACTTGAGTCTCTGCTTTGTCATGAAAGAGAACATTCATTTGCATCGATCACCTGCATCTTATAAGTAGCTCTTTGGAACCAAGATTGGAAGATTTTAATCTTTCATGTCCTTCATGGAGGAAGAGAAAGGACAGAGGAATTTCACCATTTCTTCCACACCATCCATTCAAGGTCTACAAGTAGACTCCATTCTTGGAGTTGAAAATCAAAGCTATGGGCATATCAAACGGATCAGACCTTGCCCAATCAGGTATTTGGCTTCATTGGAGCCAAAGGGAAAGTCCTGAACCAGATCATGCTTGCTTCGAGCATGAGGGTGAGCTGAAAAGTACCAGGATCAGCTGTCATACCTCTTGATCCAAATGCAGAGCAACTAAAAGAGGTATTGAATTTGCCTTCAATTTGATACCTTGATGATTTGGGTGGAAGACCAGCTTCTTGTTGATTTTCCACTCATCCTAACAGCCATGATCAGCTCCAAATCAATTGCATGGCTGCCACTTTTGAGAAAGGGAAGCTATTTCTCACAACCAATTGCAGGGTTTGTTTAGCTTGCCTTTGCTTCCAGTTAGAATAGAGTAGGTAGGTTTGCTTTCAGCAGAAGAAGTGCTTGTGCACACTCTGCATGTTCCATTTGGAGCATGTATGATTTTCAGTTCTGTACATAGTTTTTGTGGTGCTGGTTTTGCTCTTGCACAGTCCATTTCAATGGCATTTTGGTGAGAACAACTCCATGTTCAGTGGGTTTCCAAGTGGCTCAGAGAGGAGGTTTTTAAAGTTCAGATCAGTTTACAGGCTATAACTCATGACTCCATGCCCAATGGATTGCTTCAGGCTACTGATCATTCATCTAGCAGGCAGATGACCCCAGCTGAGTCGCCAAATTGTTATCCAAAATTCACCCCCCAGGGTAATTTTGATAAGATTCTTCAAGTCCTGAGCAAGTAGATTAATTGAAAGCCCAAAATCATGTTTTTGGGGTCTTTCGGTTTCTCTCTAACTCTCCCACCCAAGAAATCCCAGCGAAGTTCGAGAAAATGGAAGAAATGCAGAAAAACAAGCTTAGTGCCGAAATACAGGAAAATCGGCTAAGTCCTAGTCTAGGCAACAAGTGACACTTGGGATTGGGGCGTCGGCGCGTGGCCGAAGCGAAGGCTGCTAGGCGGTCTGCTGGGCAAAGCATTCGGGATAGTTACTACACGGACATCGAGATGCAGCGTGGGGCACGAAAGACACGGATCGGGCCGGTTTGGCGCAAGTCGATCCGAATCGGGTGGTTCGAAGAAATTTGTAACGAGACGATCGGCCGAGATAGTTGGGAAAAAATGCGCGGAGGATGCGAACTCGGGTTCGGTTAGGCCAAACAAGAAACTTTCACAGGACATTTGGGCCAAAATATGCGAGGATGTGAAAAGTGAAGGAGCCGAGAGCAGTGAGAATGGAAATGTGCCACGTGTCTTCACCGCAAAGAGGGACAGGGAAGCCCGAATCGGGCGGATCGGAGAAATTTGTCCCAGACGGTTTGGGACAGCCGAGGCCAAAGGGATGCGAGGGACGCGAAAAGCCGGGAGGCCCGCGGATGAATCAGGAAATGACACGTGTCCTAAGGTGGGGGAAGTTCGGAGCTAGGGAAAGACTTAGAAAATTTTGAAAAAGTCTTGGGCCAAAAGATTAAAAGACAAGGATGACCCCGCGCCCCGTCCTCCAACCAGATCACGCCACGTGTCCCAAATGGCGGGGGCGCGGGGAAAAAATGGAAAATTTCCCAAAGTGATAAAAACGTCAAAATTTCAAAGGAAAGCCCGTGGAAAGGTGGAGGAGAGAGAATTGCTCGTCCAATCAGCGACGACACGTGTCATCCAAGTGGCAGAGCGCGGGAAAAAATTCAAATATCCATTTTGGCTTGTTTTTTTCCCTAAATCTTCAGACCCCATATCTTTTGATCCAGAGCTCGGATTTGCACGTTCTTTATATCAATGGAAAGCTGATGAAATTCTCTACACGATTCTAGGGTCAATCTTGCATTTTGGTTCAGTTTGGAGAGATAAAATCAAGAAACATCTCTCGCGTGGTAATGGCGAGCGACGTTTGATGAACCGATTTAATGCACATGGGTCGCATTCTTCTTCAACACGGCGAAAGTGATGTTTCAACAACCATTTTAATGCACATGGGTGCATTCTTCTTGACATGGCTAGAAGTGATGTTTGACCACCGATTTTAATGAAGAATGTGTTTTGGTCAATGGTTGGGTTTCTTTTGCACGTTTTCCTACGTTTTCTCTCTCCTGGGCTCGACCCATGCATTGTAAAAAGCCAGATTTGGCTCCTTTCTAGATATTCAAATACAAGTGGTTCATCTTTTCGGCTCTTCCTCCCTTCTTTTCTTCTCGGGGGTTGAAAATGGAGTTCGAACCTCCTCCCTTGCTCTGTAATGGCGTTTTTGCCTTTTCTATTGAAATGATGTTACGTAAAACTTTTGGAGCAACAAAAACGTGTTTTGTGATGCATCCGTCCATCCTTGCTCATTTTTCACTTGTTTTCTTATTGCCTCTCTTCATTGCGGTATTTGTGCAAGTTTGAATGTTCATTGCAGGTCTGTAGAAGCTGTGTTCATGGAGTTTTGGGACATTTTACGTGTGAAATCTATCCTTGGGCTGTGATGCATCTTTCCATCCTTCCCATCCTTCCCATCGCTCACCTCTCTTTGTTCCATGGTAGCTTTGATAGATGTTCAACATTCTCTTTCTACGGTGTATCACCATTTTAGTGTAGGCTTTTGTTGTTTTCCTTTTCTCTCTCTCTCTCTCTGTCTCCTTGGCATGGTTAGATTAGGATTAGATTAGCTTGCCTGTGACTGGAATAGCTTGTGGCGGGTAGTTTAGGAGCGGAGAACCCGGCCTTCTCTGGAGATTCCTTTCTCACAAAAATTATTATTTTTTTTACACAAAACACTAATTTTTAAAATTCTGAAAATTTGCAAAGACTAAACTAAACATGAAAACACAAATAGATTGCATGAAAATGTGCCTTGAAACAATAGAAACAAACTTTAAATCACACACAAATGCACCTTGAATTCTCACTTAAACAGAGATACTAGCATGCTAACGCAAGGACTAAAATGGAAACACATATCACAAAAATGTAGACACTAACATGCGGCGCGAGGACATCCATTCTAATGTAAACCTGCAAAAAGTTTTAAAAAGGTACGCTAACATAGATCACGAGCTACGCTAGTGTAGGAAAGCCACATAAACGCAAATTAGCAAGTTACAACAAAAATGGTTGATTTTTATAATCGCTCTCAATCCAACTCATGGAATGACACGAAAATTGGTCGATAGTCTCCAACACCAAGAAAGACACAAAAATGGTATTAGTTTTGTAAAATATGATTAGAAATTTGTAGGTGTCCCATCAGGCGTGCCAGAATGTCAACTAGTGAAAATACTCAATAGAGAAAGAAACACACAAAGAAATGAATGAAAACCTTCCCAAGTAGCTCCTTGTCACCTTAGATTGGATTAGACTGAAGAGTGGGGTCAAGTGACACTCTTGTTGGATCCTGGAAAAGTTGAACCTCATGATTTTTGCAACTCCAAAATGCTTTGAATGAAAGTATGCTAAGCTACCAACAATGCATATTGAATGATTGAATGATTGGATGATCAAATGGACATCATAACGGTATGCAAGATTAATTTTCAATGACAATTTAGTAGAATAATAGTGAAAATTTCTCAAGCTTCCAATGATGATTTGAGAGGAATGGAACTTCTTATTTGTAGGTGAAGGAGAAGCCATGGATTGAGGAAAGTGGATTTTTAATGAGAAATAAAGAGACTTTATTTCACCTCTTTCATGGGATTTCTGCCCTCTTCTATCTGTCAGTGCAGATTCATGTACATTCTTCTCAAATTTTGAGTAGTCCATCTTTCCCCTATCCCACTATATATATTTTTGCAATCATGGGTGAAAAAAATGATGTAAAGACAAGAAGAAAGTCGAGAACAAGACACCAGAGCAATTGGAAGAATTGAGAATAAAGAAAGTGATGAGGATGCTAAAACTTTGTGTAGGGCAAGGTACATCTTCTATATCAAATGTACCTAATGTTAGAGAATGAGGATGAAATACATTATGAAAATGTAGACAATAATGATAAATGAAGAAAGTAACATTGCTTTAATGAATCTTCACCTCTAAGAACACCTCCTTCCATTTTATGAAGAAAACCAATTCACTTAATTGAAATTGATGAAAACATTATAAAACCAATGCCTAACAAAATGTTTGAAAGAAATGCGAGAAGAAATCTAGAAGAATTTGGCATAATTAACTTGAGAATTTAAATGACACAAAAAGATGTCAATTATTTCTTACATTGATGAAATTAATTAAGATGGGACGTCAATGAAGACCACAGGGTTAAGAACAACTAATGTTGTTGATTGAAATGCATCAATTGTTTAAAATATACATAAAGCATACCAAATTGTAGGTGTTAACAGATGCACCAAAGATAGTAATGTTAGATGGCATGTACTTACTAATTGTATAGTAAGTGATAAAGCAGATTAATAATCGCTTGATTAGAAAAACAAGCGAGCTTTAAAACTAAACGAAAAACACTAACGAAAACAATAGGGAGGCACAAAATCCTTGAGTCACCAATACCACTAACTATTGGGCATTCTCTAACAGAGACTCCCACGGAAATAAAAACATGTGTTTGATATTCTAAAAGACTTACTTGTAAAGTAGTGGATTGAGAACACAGGGTGTCATCGAATAGAAGAGATATAGTAAAAGAAGAATATGTTCTCGTAGTTGTGAATCGTGTGCAAAACATTTTTTGGATATGAATCAATCACAATTGTTCTCTAAGTTTAAGAATGAAAATTCAAAAATTAACATTAGTCAAAGATTTTTTGAAATGGACAAACCCTTTTATGTGAAAATCAATCACTCACGTACCACTTGTTCTTTATGAGAAATCATGTTGAAATTTTAATGCATTATGATGTTTTTTTTACAAATACGTTGTGTTTTGCATACTAACATCATGTTGCAGAGTGTGGATTAAATGTCCCACCAAAATTTGCAAGGGAATTTATTCCTACGATACTTTGTGAAAAATCAACTGAACAATTTTTTTATAACAAAGTATGTTTAGATGGAACGTGCAACGTATGTGGTGGCTTGCCAAAATTGAAAAGTTGTATCCATGAGGAGAGTACATATTCAATATGAAAATAATTAGTTGGCTTCATCAAATATAAATTAGTGGCATATCAATTAAAATATGGAAAATAATGTAAGAGGTGTGAGCTTGTTAGAGAGCAATTACCTATATCAGAATATATGGTCAAATTCAGAGAAGAAATTATTTATGAGTATGCAAGGCACACACATAGAACTTGATGGTTGGATGAAGAATTCAAGTTAAGCAAGGACACATTCCCACTCAGCTATATTGTTTCAGTAGTTGACTTCGCAGAGAATTACACATTGCAACCAGAAATGGAGGTTTTGTCTCAATACTATAACTCGGTGCAAGTTGTTGTTTTTGTGCATATAACATTCATGCACTCTCCAGAAAGCACTAAGCAAAATCAAAAAATATTAAAAGAGTATCATTTCTACATTAGTGATGATCGGATACATTCTACAAAATATGTGCAAGGGTGTTTCCAGGTGTTTTATGTGAACTTGAATGAGAGGAATATTTTCTTCAATCAACATTACATTTGGCCAGAAAACTGCACATCACATTTCAAGAATGCACGAATGTTTTATTGGCTAAACAGGATGCACAAAGAAACAAGTGTAAAACATATCTATATTTTTACTAAAGCGGGACACGGGAAATCAGAGCATGATGGTGCAAGAGCATGTGTGAAAAGAACACTTACAAGAGAAGAGTTAAAGTTCAAGGATGTGCTCAATTTACAGGTGCAAAAAATATTTTGATTGGTGTGTCAAGAACATGGGCCATGAATCTCAAGAGAGTTCAATGGTTCGTAGATATTTTTTGTTGATAGAGAAACAACATTTGGCAAACTATGAATACCGTATTACGGTTCCCAGGATCAAGTGAAATGCATTCATTTCATAGTTCAGAGGCAAGTTATTGGACTATTTATACTAGGTGCATGACATGTTTTTGTATATCATGCATTGATTTTGAATGGAATGAGTGTGAGTCACAGTAGTGGGTGGATGAATGGACTTGCAGACCTATAATTCCACTCAACACATATCAAGTTCCATGAGCATTACAACTTGTAGTGTCTTTAGATCATATGACAACATCACCTAACTTTGACCAAGTCTCTAATTTAGTGCAACAAAGTACATATGTATGTCATGTTTTAGATTTATAAATTATTAAATGATAAAATCTTAATGTATTTTAAATTTGACTTGAGTTTTAGTTTGTGATGTAGGGCACGTTTTTGTAGTTATTGCAACAATTTTTATTATTATTATTATTGGTAAATAGTTTTTTGAAAGGGACTATACCCTTGTATACAAAAAGGGGCCTAGAAGCCAGAATAGGAGTGAAAAACAATATAAGAAGGATCAAGATCCAGATAATACATAAGAATCCAGTGCATCCAAAGAGCAGTTACCCCAAAACCACTAACCAGTTTGAACACTGTAGAAGAGCAGCCAAAAATAGCAACAAAACAACAAAAACCACGACAGAAGTCAGCAAGAACATCGCAGGTCCACAATTACTTCTTGGCGGCTTTGGCAATTCTAGATTTGATAGTCTGCCAGGAGGTGAACATAGCCAATGCCATCATGTGAGAAGGGTCAGTAGTGTCCAACTTTATTGAATGGTTTTTTTGCTTTCTTTTTCTCGAGCCCCAAAGAGTAGTTGGTATGCCACTGAGATTAGAGACGCAGTGGACATGCTGCTCAATAAACTCCTCAATTGCACTAAAAATAGCCATATTATGATCATGGCAAGTCTTGGTTTTTCCAATTCGGTTGTCTAGGGAGTAAAGTTTTTTGTAAATATCCTCAACCTGATTGTTTTCAATATCAGCCTCCTCCTCCTTCATTCTCTTACCTTTTTGCTTAGATAAGTTTTTTACTTCTTCTTTCAGCAGCAACATGTCAGTTTCTAAAGCTTCCAACCTTTTAGTGGAGCTCTCAGCATGTGTCTCCTGAGAACCCGTGCTACTAATGTGTAGGAGATTATGAGCAACCTCCAAATCCTGAGGCACGTTCCCAAAACAAGGGTATCAAGGTTCAACCTTTTAGAAGATCTAGTGATAGGTCTTTTCGAGGTGGAGGTGAAAGGGGTGGGAGAAGAGGTGGGGGGATGACAGGGGGAGCCAAGAAGGAAGTCAAAGGGGTAAAGAACCGCAGTGATGGGGATGGAAGGAGTGGTAGTGGTAGCGGTGGTGGGAAAAGAAGGGACAAGAGATGGGGGAGGTCGGGATGCGGGAAGCTTAAGAAGACACAATTTATGCAACAAGAAAATGAGACCTTGATGTAAAGGGACCGCACGAGCATGTTTTTGAAACTCCAAGATGGAACGCTCAAGAGAATTAAGCAAATAATGAGGGAAGCATACCGTGTAATTTCTGCGGAAGTGATTGAGGAACACAAGATGCTTTAAGGGCACTGTGACAAATCTCCCCTCAAGAGAAATGTATCTCACCATCAAACGGGTGACCTCGTCAAAAGGCGGAGGGATAGAACTGACTTGTAGACCCACCGTGACAAAAACCAGTTTCTCATTGCCCTCCACAAATTTCCTCTCCTCACCGTGGCCTGTCAATCCTTTTATTGAAGAATCGGTATCCATCCATTCCAAGGCCAGTAGCTTCAGCGATTAACTCTTCGTTGATCAAAATTTTCTGTCCTCCATATTCAACTTTGCGGTCTTTCCAGTCCTTCGCAAATTACACGGAGATGCTTTGGTCGTGACCCTGTATCTTCTCAATGAAATTAGTGATGCCTCCCTGGTTGAGGAGATTCCAAAGTTCTGCATTATTTTTCCACTCCGGGTCCGTATTTGGGCTCGATCTGACAAGGGGCTCCTCCCATTTTCACCGGGCTTAAGTGATTGACAGTGTAAGCTTCACAATCCCTATGGGTGATTCGATAGTAGCCACAGTTCCCAACCCACCTTTCTCTATTTTGTCTCACGCTATGGTAATAATGAATAGTGTATCCATTGTTGTTATAGTGCTTCCCATGAATGCCTGCTTTATTGCTGCTCTGTACCTGTGAGATCCCACATGCGTGAGCATCAGTCCCCTTTGAAATCCATTCCAGATCATCATCAGCCTTACCACGGACTTGAAAATCCGTAAAAAATTGTTTAACAGATTGTTATAGGCATAGAATTTCCCGCATGTGTGGCTTTAATTTTTAGATGAATCCATTTTATATCATCATTATACTTTATATAACTTTGATTGCCCATCAATATCTGATTAAGTGCTGCTTTAAACTTATCCATGCGTGTGAAAGTCTTATTCATAAAGACCCACTCCAAATACTTATTAATCTTATCCCAAATTTGTATGCCCATAAGTCTCTGTATGCTATTTTGAATCTACTCTCGGGAATGTGGTCACTATTATCCCAAATAATGTGATTAACATTTATGCCATAGTTAGCCAATGCATCAGCCACCTTGTTACCCTCCCGGTAAGTATGCTTGATCTGGATATTATTGAAGGTTTGGCAAATACTTATGGACTCCAAGATTAAGTCTTTGATGTTCCAACTTGGGGGCGAATATTGGTTAAGATGATTGATTATATTGAGCGAGTCACCTTCCAGAATGAGATTTTGGATATTATGAGTCTGAGCAATTCTAAGGCCCCATAAAGCAGATAATGCTTCAGCAAAATGATTAGTTTGAATTCCCATTTTATCGGCATAGCAATCACAAAACTACCTTTGTGATCCCTGATCACTCCTCCCCCCGCTGCAATTCCAGGGTTACCCTTAGAGGCCCCATCAAAGTTTAGCTTATACCAGTTAAGATCAGGAGGATGCCAGTGTATCAAAGATCTATCAATATTATTACCTGAATTATTTTGGATATTGTCAGCTCCAATCTTCCATTGGGACAATATATGCTCTTCATTTAACGAAATTTAACAAAGAGGGAAAAGACTACTTCTTGTCTCATTGTGTAGAGGGGAAAAAAATTGACTTACGCAATCATTGATGGTGAAGGCTGAAACGTTTTGGATACGGGAGCGGGAGCGAGGTATCCGATATGCGAAAATGGAAAAAAATTTGACCCCGGATACGATGTAGGATACGGCAGTACAAAAACTATATAAAAATTAAAAAATATATAAATTTCAGCCTTTTAAATAGGAATTTAATTATTAACCACATATTATGCATATGAAAGACAAGATAAAAGACAAGTTATAAGCTAAATAAGTGAATAACCACAACAAACAAGCTAGGATACCAATAAAACTTAGAAACTTAAAAGCTTAAAAGTTAAATTAAAATTTAAAATATTTAAATCGAACACAATGTGAATGTCATGAATCTCATGATATATTAAATTCAATCATAGATCAATAGTCAAAGTTCAAACTATCTTTCATTGTCAATATTCATCATATTCCTCTTCATTAAGAGGATCAAAACTAACTACATCATCATCATTATGTGGTTCATTAGAACCACATGGGCTCGAACCACTCGCTCTAGGGCCACTGTCAGTTACACCCCCTTGTGCATGTAGGTCTCATGGTGCTAGTGCCACATAACTCCCCTCATCATCATATGCTCCATGGTGGGAAATGGAAGCATCCAAGTCAACTATCTCTGGATCAATGTCTCAATGTCTTGTTGACCCTTCCTTGTACTCTGGCTGCTTGTGGGATAAAAGGCGCAAGTTGGAATGTATGTATACCAAATCTTCATCTCTTTTAGCCCTCAACCTATTGTGTTTCTGTGAGTGGATGAAACTATATGTACTCCAGTTACGCTCAGAGGAATATGAACTTGCAACCTATTAAGGCAACCCAAACTTCAAAGTCAATGTAAAGTTCAACTTCAAACTTAAACACTCAAACTTAAATTTTAAAAAACTAAAAGAAAAGAGAATAAAAAAATTAAAAACTTACCTGTGCCAAGACCTTGATTGCAAGAGGTTGCAAGTAAGCCGATGAAGTACCATGGAGGTACCACCACATATGAGCATCCATCTTGTATTTGCTCCGAAGAGCGAGAAGGCTATGACCCGTTTCTGCTATGAAATTGCCAAACTCTACCATAACCTGGTCTTGGGCCTCAGGATCAGGGAAGAGCCTAGCCAATGCCGCCATATATCCCTCACTGACTTCTGCATCCCTGTATGGTGCTACCCTCCCTGGCAAGGAAAGGATCTCTGTGCTATAAAATCTAGGAGTCAATGCAAAAGCCAATAGATGTAATGGGGTGGTCATTTTGTTCCACCGCTCAATGAGGATTGACTTCACTTGTTTGAAAAATATTTCCTCGGGATCTTGTTCTTTTGCATTTATGACGGCTTTTATCTTCTCAATCATTGAGTTGATGCCGTCATATATCTCTCCTAGACATGGCTGATCCGTGTCAGTAAACCGGATCATGCTCATAATGGGCTCCGTAAAACTCAACAGATAATTCACTCTATCCCACCAAGGGTCCTCTAAGATCAGGTTCTTCACTTTTTGAGCCCGTTGAGTGTTTGATTGCCTCCATATAGACCAAAGATTGGATGTTACCATCCTCATGAGTGCCTCTCGCACCTTCACTAGTCGTCTCAAGACGATTGTGTGTGATGCAAACCGAGTCTCAACAACCTAATAAGAATGAGGAACAAAAATTAAAAATAAAATTGAAAGCTAAAAGAATACTAAATTTTTTTATTTAAATTTTAAATTAAAAAGAAAGAAAGAAAGCTTTTCCTTACCTTCAGTAGCTCCAACTGCGAGAATGATCTAAAAATGCCCTGTGACATGTGGTGGTTGGTGACAAACATTTGGATCTCTTCAGCTTCTTCATACACTTGTTGGATCCACTCTATTTTGTTTGCCATTTTCTTTAGCATTAAATTCAATGAATGCACGGCACATGGTGTCCAAAAAATATGCCCATACCGTGCCTCAACTAGCATCCCCGCAGCTTTGCAATTTTTGGCGTTGTCCGTTATGACTTGGACAACATTTTCAGGCCCCACTGCCTCAATGGACTCAAAGAGAATGTTGGCTATAAATTGGGCATCCTTCACTTGCCCCTCACAATCAACCACTTTCAAAAACATTGCCCCCTTAGGGCATACTGCAATCACATTGATTAAAGGGCAGTTTCTTGTATCTTTCCATCCATTAAAAACAAAGGGAAACATTTGTTTTGGTCCATGAGTCCCTAATTGGTTACAAGGAGGTTTCCACATATTGTTTATCCAAAAGGGTGGTGCGGATCTTCTCATATCCTGGTGATTTATACCCTTTTGGTGCCTCATTGATGGCTTTCACCATCTCATGCCAATAAGGTGATCTCACAACATTAAAAGAAATCCCATTAGCATATACACACCTTGCAATGTGTTCATCTACAATTGCCCTGGTCTCATTCTGAAAGGCCTTTTCCAATGGCCCTTTTGTCTTGCTTTTCTTTCGTGCAAGGGAAACATCCTCATCCGTGGAGATAGGAGCCACAAATGGATGTGGCATGGCCACAATTGGGGATCCACTAGGTGATGGAGCAACTGGAGGCCTCGTTGAACGAGATGAACCTCCTCTTTTGGCCAATGGATGACCCGCTCTCATAGCCACATTTGCCTCTGCATCTTCCTGCTCTTTGATATATGCCAAAACTTTTGCTTTTGGCACCCCAACAATAGCACAATGAGAGAACCGAATGGATATGGAGAAAACCGAGACAAAATTTTATAGAGGGTCCCAACATGGAGGTGTGGGATCAGACGAGACCTCTCCAAGTGCCACGGAGACCGAGATATAACATGTCAAAGTTATAGCCTTTTTTGGTCTCAGGGCTCTTAAGGGATTACGCCCGACGAAGTAGTCTGAAAGCACCGGGAGCGTTGGCATCCAAAATGATGCCTCCCCTAATGTTTACCTAGCTACCCAGACATTTTAGCGTAGTCAGTTTGGTGCCACGAGATTGCGTTTGCAAAATATAGCATCGGACAACCTTACACTGACTCAAAGTACAATATTTTGTATTGTTGCAAACAATAGCACAATGAGAGAAACAAATCGAGATGGAGTAAACCGTGATACAATTTTGTAGAGGGAACCCATGTGGAGGTGTAAGATCAAACGAGACCTCTCCAGGGGCCACAAAGACTGAGATATCACATGTAAAATTTATAGCATTTTTGGTCTCAGAGCTCTTAAGGGACTACGCTCGGACGAAGTAGCCCAGAAGCACCGGGAGTGTTTGCCTCTGAAACGAAGCCTCCCTTAGCATTTACCTAGCCACCCGGATGTGCTGGCATAGCCAATTCGGTGCCATGAGCTTCCATTTATAAAATAATACATTGGACAACCTTACACTGACTCAAACTGTAGTATTTCGCACGATTGCAAACAATAGCACAACGAGAGAACCAAATCGAGACGGAGAAAACCAAGACATAATTTTGTAGAGGGTCTTGATGCGGAAGTGTAGGATCTAACAAGACCTTTCTAGGTTCCATGGAGCCCGATAAATCACCTGATGAAGTTACAATCTTTTTTGGACTCATGGCTCTTAAGGGACTACGCCGGACGAAGTAGCCGGAAGCCTTTAAGCACCGGGAGCGTTAGCCTCAAAAATACCTCCACTAAAATTTACCTAGTCACCCGATGATGTTGTTAATGATCGGTTTGGTTCCAATAGCTTCTATTTGAAAAATATTGCGTTGGACAACCTTATATTGACTCAAACTGCACTATCTGGCACGGTTGCAAACAATAGGACAACGAGATAACAAAATTGAGATGGAGAAAACCGATATAAACTTTCGTAGAGGGTACCCACGTGGAGGTGTAGGATCTCATAAGACCTCTCCAAGTGCCACGAGTCCAAAATTCACCCGGTGAATTTATATCCTTTTTAGACTTAGAGCTATTAAAGGACTACCCCCGAACGAAGTATCCCGAAGCACACCGGATTGTTGGCCTTTGAAACGACACCTCCCCTAGCATTTACCTATCCACCCCGACGTGTTGGAAGCTGTCGAATCGGTGCTTTATGAGATTCCGTTTGGAGTATTTTGCACTGTTGCAAAAATATCACTTGACGAAGTTATATCCCTCAACTTTGTCCTTTCTCTCTCCATTGCACTCAACTTCGCCATTCTTCCTCTATATCCACACACACTACTCACAATATAAATATAAGATATGTCTTTACAACATAAAATTTGGAATAAGATCTGTTAACAAATGCAAAAAGGACAATGACCGTGCAACATTACCAACAAAGGATTTCTTTTGGTATTATGGTTGGATAAGGGTCGGCTCTCGAGGATCATATTCATATTCGGTGTATTGTTGTCGAATAGGAAGCTCCCTTGTCAAATCAGTTATTCAGTATGGCATGGAAGATGAGCAAATCAAATGAAAGCTGAAGAATTAGATTTCATGGGTAATTAGTACTAAAAATCAACAAGACTAATATGGCTTCGACTTCCTCTCAACGTAATCATTGTACCTTGAAAATTAAAACTTTGGCATTGCTACTTAGTAACAAGAACTCGTAACTTCCGTACTACTCATACCTAGAACCATCATTGAGTCTGCTTGTACAAAATAAGCATAGCAACTAGGGAATGGCTAAGAACACACATGGGTTATCAATCACCTAGTAGATCTTTCTTGTTTAGTTTTGAATGGGATTCATCTGGCCTACGACTTAGTGACCTTCCATTCATTGATAATTCCTTGCTACGCCCTTAATCATATATCTTACATTGGACGTGTATAGCCGACTTGTGGCTATCATAACTTCTCATCATAATGTATCTCTTTCATATATGTGGTGTCAATTAGATTTCACCACGAAATCTGCTGACTACCCTATCCGAAATTTTTCGTACTTTTAAAATAATGGGTCGTTTTGTGTTTTTATTGCACGAAAGTTCTTATATTGCGTCAAGATAATCCCAAAGAGCCATATTGGCCTTTTTTTTCGCCAAATACCCGGATGCCCAAAATTGTTTTATTCATCATCGGGATTTGTCTACTGAAATTTGTATTTAATTATTTTGAGCCCGTATGAGGCTATTTGCGCTTTATTTTAACTCTATTATGAGCGAATATGTTATTATTCCTATGTGCTTGAAGAGTTTTAACTTGTATTAAGTTTTGGGCTTTATTTGTCACTTTTGGCAATTTTTCGTGTTTTTGTGGTGTCCGTTTCGTTTTACTCGTGAAATTTCTCTGAACAATTCCTTTGCCGGTAAGCCCGATTTTGGCTGGAGCAATTTGGAAAACATATACGCACATTATGCCCGAGGAGGAAGTCGCCATTGGAGGTCCGCATCATTGGGAAAAAGTGAAGTCGTGCAGACAAAAAAGCCCCTGCGGGGATGGGCGCATTTTTGGAAAACAAATGATTTAAGGCTGCAGGGGAAAAATATAAGTCAGTGGCGGGGTGGGAATTTTATACCTAACTTTGGTACTACTTTTTCCCATGTTATAAAAATCACTTAAGCTGCAATGGGAAAGTTAGAGGCCGCAGGCAGGCGGGAATTTATTACCTGCCTTGCAGGGTGAAAATTCCCATGATAAAATAAAAGGAAAGTGACTTAAGTGAAATCATGGGATTTTAGTACACTTGCAGGGTAAATAATCTCATTATCAAAGTCAAATCACTTAAGTGGATCACGGGATTTTGGTGTCTGCCTTGCAGCCTAAAGGTAAAGAATCCCATTGTGGAAAAAAATTAAAAATAGAATTACATGTGTAAAAAAGTGCCCCCTTTGGTGAGAGAATGGCAGCCTTAAATTGATTATTTTAATTAATCTATTCTCTCAAAAGTGCGCCCAAGCTTGGAGGAAGTCAACAAGTCAAAGTTGAAATAAAAGAAAGGATTTAAAAACATTAAATTTAATTTATTTAATGGTTGCCCTCTTTCTCTCAAAAAGTGTGCCCCATTTGGGTATTATTTAATGTTTTTTAAGGCATTAAAACATTAAATTAATTTCTATTTTCAGTGGCTATGGTCAAAGCACCTTGTGAAGCTTAAGTGAAGTGATGTGTGAAGGATTAAATTGGATTAATTTAATTTATTGGATGGTTGTCCTTAAACATGCTATTTTTAAAAAGAGAAAAAACATGATTTTTAATTAATTAATTGTTAGGGCAATTATTAATTATAGAATTGTGAAGGTTATATAAGCATGGGCAGCCATATGGGTGAATTATTCAAATCACGGTGAAGAATTGCAGCCAAGTGGAAAAGTGTGCCCCATTAGAGGAAGGATTTTGCTCGAGACAAGGTGATAACAAGGCTAAAAGCTTCCAGATTTGGCGCATGCTCAAGGAGGTTGATCTTTGTCTACATAATTATTTCCACAGTGTTACGGGAGTTCGGTGTTGATTGAAAGGATTCACGCTCTCTTTATGTGTAAATTAAACACCAATTTTTGGGGCAGCAGGGCTTGAAAAGTGTAGATTTTTACAATTTAAATTCACTATTCATGCTCTGTGGCCATTTTTGTCTGAATAAATTACAGGAATTCATTACGGTGCTTTACAAAAGAAAAGGAGTTTTTATCAATGTCCAACACATTGCAAATATCCTCCGAATCAAGAATTGTCGAGATCTGCACCGGTATTTGAAGAAATCCGCCAAATAAGAAGAAAAAATTATTCGGATGAAGATAGACAAAGCTATGGCGAAAAGAGATGAAAAAGAAAGTACGATGGAGGCATGCGTTTGCTTCCAAACTTGCGGACATAGGAGACACGAGATCTAGGCCTCGGAACCTCTTGTCAATTTGATTGATAGATCCAGGCGGGAAAAACTTCACTCATGCGTGCGGTCAAAAGCAGTGGAATTATCCGAGCTGCAGCTTTCCCATGTACAGCCCAATTGCCAGAGTTTGTGATGGAGTGTGCTAGATCTTATCATCCTTCATCCAAATCAGTGTGTGATGCTTCGAAAGACAATAATTCGTTTGGACGCAGAATTCATCAATTATTGTTTGAAGATTCCAGTGCGAAAGGTGGTGACTTCCATTAGCATTCAGGATGCTGACAGTAGATGGGAGAAGCATAGAGTTGATTGTGTGAGCATCATGAATAGCCGATACATGAAGAAGCCTAGATCTCCTTCAAGTTCCCGAGAACTCTTCCGCGGTCCAATTTGGTGCAGGAGGCAGATGATGTCGTCAAATTGCTATGCAGGATGAATGGTGAAGCGAATGCCTACACTTTCCGTACATGGATGTATGCTTTCATCAGGACCATTGAAATCAACAAGGTTGATTCCATAATCAATTGGTCAGAAATTATTAGCAACAACATCGGTGAGCAACTCCGGAATGTGAAGCGTACTTTCAGCTTCAAGATGACTTCATACTTGGTGTATGTTGTAGCTTCACAAGGCGTCTTTTCCAAGCTAGATAGATGTGGTGTTCTTTCCAAGGACCCCATTTTTGAGTGCTACCCATAGCTTACTGCACCTACAGTGAGAAAGACTTCAAAGTGATCAACGATGACTTCTTCTACGATTTCATCTGCAGGCTAGACAAAGACTTGAAGGCCAACAGGGTAAGCAAGGAAGCGTGGGAAGCCGTGTCCAAGATTGGAAGTCTATTCATTCAATTTGTAGATTTCACATACCTCAGGGTTACGGCTTTTCTGGAGAACCAATAAAGATGCCCAGGTATCCGAATGATAGATTGATCGCCATGGAGCTGAGCAGGCAACTTGTGGAGTTACACGACCTTCAGTCAAAGCGGCACAAGTCTATGGGCTTCTTCCCAATCACTGTGGGATATTACAGCTGCATTAGCATTCACAGAGCTCGAGAGTTGAAAGCGCAAATGTTATCCGAGTATGAGAAAGAGTTCTTTCCTACACGGCTAAACTTTGATCCATTTGGAGTAGCCAGGAAGACAATCTCCCAACAGTATGCACATGTGCCTTCATTAGAAGATTTCTGGATGAAGTGCAAAAGTGAGTACGAGGTTAGAAAGAAAGATTTCAGCAGGCTATCAGCAAAGCAAGTGTTCGACTTTGGACTAGCGCGGATACCTGCGGATCTTAAAGATGATGGGAATGTGGTACTTGACACTTACCATCAAATGGGAGGAGATAAAGCCATACTGCAGAATAACATAGGAGGCTGCAACACAATTGAAGAAAGGTCGAGAGCTGTGTTGGTGAATACTTCAAACTGGTTGCTGACGAAGGGATATTGCCTTGATGAAGCATTGATGAATCAAGTCACGGCAACTTCGGCGCAGGAGATTCCCTCAAGCGAAAGCATGGAGGAGAAAGCAGCAGGAAAGTCGAGAAGTTGAAAGTGCATAGAAGATCTCAATCCAAGGAGAGGATCACTTCTACGACCATGACTTTAACTCCGGTTTCTCCAGTACCCAATGCTTCACCAACTATTGCACCGCAGCAGCAGGATGCTTCCATGCCTCCACTGAATCCAGTGACATTCATCTTCTCCCCTCAGCCACTTCGTTCAATGCCCTGTTCCAGAGGATACGTTGAAGCTGCAGATGGCAGAATTTGAAAGGGCTTTGTCCTTGGATGACTCAGAAGATGGCAGCCATAACACTGTGGCACTTTCTGACAGAGAGGATGCAGAGCGGGAGATGGTAGTGCACTCAACAACTTCTCATTCTCTGAGAAGTAATTTCTCGGAATGGTTAGCTTTGCAGTTTGTTCCAGAAGCGAGAATGGAGATGAACTTAGAGGAGCATGACTTGTAGCTACTCCAGGATCTGAGCAGAAGAGACAGAAGGCCTAAAGTTGCTAAAGCAACTTCTAGGTTGATCATCGAGAATTCGGGAGAGAAGTTTGCTGAGATATCAATTCCGGCAGAAGGAAAGATAGAGGAGGAGCTCACGGTAGAAGATGTGACAGTGACCAAAGTACCACTCGGTCAAGCCACCACTGAAGGATTGAAGCAGGACACGCAAACATTGATAGATGCTTTATTCCTTAGGCTTGACAGTGAGAAGGCGGAGAAAGAAGAGTTGCAGAAGCAAGTATCTCAATTATGTGAGATCATAGCCAAGGTTGCTAAACCTTCCATTCAGCCCATTTCAGAACAGGTGAGTGATCATCTTATGCAGGAAATGGAAGATGCAAGCAATCAAGTAAAGGCTATTGACGAATGGAAGGATTTGATTATTCGTCAAGCTTCTGTACAACTTGGGGAAGTGCCAGCCCGCCTAAAGGTTATGAACGATGCAGCAAATCAACTAAAGCAACTGATGGCAAACATAGAAGGCATGAATACAGTTGCAGAGAGTAACCTGAGTATTTTGGCCGAGATCAACAAGTTGCTGAGGAGATGTATTGATTGCGGAACAGATTGTACCAGGACGGATCAGTCGAGAAGGGGAAGCAGCTAGAGTTTGCAGTATCTTTCCGTTTGGAAATCTGCAGAGTTTTGCTGAAGAGGATGCAGGCACTTGAGAGTAGAACATCAGATTTACCAGACAGTGTCATTTCTTTCACTGAAGAGATAATGGACAGGAATTTCACTTCATACGTGCGGATCGTCTCAACTAAGGTGCCTAATTCCCTGGAAGGTTCTCTTCTGATGGTACAAAAGAGAATTGATAAAGCTACCAAGCCTTTCACGATGAATTCTATCAGTAGACTGGTGGCGCTGAGCAGCAGACATTGCGAGGTTTGGGCCGAGCTTGGAAGATGTGGAAGCGTGCATCAAAGTGTTGAATGAAGGGTTGTTGCAATTCAGGATAGAGAAAGAAGCAGTGGCTAAAACAGATGGAAGGATGCTGAATTATATGTTCGACAAGTATATCAGATATCAGAACAAGAAGATGTAGACATTACAGCTGGCATGACTTCTTCTATTCTTTCTTCTTCTATTTTCTATGTTCCCGGATGAAATTGTAAAACTTCTAAGTTATTGGTTTTGCAACCATTACTTGAAGTCATGTGGAACCATTCTATTAGTTTAGTGATACATGTGTCACTTAAGAAGAAGTTAGTTGAGGATGATTGCCAAATGTTATCTTTACTTGTTGTTCATACTTCCCCATTTCTTCTCGTATTTCCTTTACTTCCTTCTTCTATAATTTTCCTTTCTTAAACAAATTGCTTACTTGCTGCAGAACTTCTTAGCTATGGTTCATGAACTAAGTGGTTAAAGTAAAACCCTTGATAGGTAATAACACATTTTTATTGACAAATCGACACGGAGCCTCACCGGTTAAATGAAGGAGATTTATCTCATGACTACCTAGGTTTGATGCTATGCGAGAAAATCTAGCCAACAATATGTCATATTATCATTAGTGGGTTGGCCTCGGTGATGGCCATAGTGTTAGGAAATAAGGGATAAGATATGTAGAATAATCCCTCATAGAATCGCAATAGTAGAAACTAATATGCAGAAAATATTACAGATCTCAAATTAAAGTGTAGAATAAAATAACACAACACAAAGAGATAGTATTTAACGTGGTTCACCCAATTTGGGCTGTGTCCACCAAGAATCACTTGATCGATTTTATTACAAGCCACCGCTCTCTCAATACAATACCCAAATCTGTTTGGAGCTATGCTTAACAAACTCTACTGAAATTCACACCCGATTCAAAACACATCTACGCAATGTTACATTATTCTACCATATGCATAAAACCATACAAGTAGACAACTGCTTAAGCATTTTTACAAAACCATGGGTATTAAAACCATGGGAAAAAACCATCCCATAAACCTATGGGTCGAAATCCCTCCCATATAAGAAAAGCACGTTTCCCGGACAACTATGGAAAGTGCACAATACTCTTAGTGTACATTTTTCAACACTTTCACACATGAAAATAGGCTCCACAACATAACATATAGCATAGGAATAGTATAAATAGGGGTTAGTAGGTAGTATTTGAGGATCATATTGAGTATTTGAGTCTTATTGTATGGTTTGGAGGTTGCCTCATCAAATTGGCTAAGTTTTTACACTTGCATATTGAGATCATTTATCTACAATCTTGTGTTCTTTGGTGTTCTATTACTATTAATATTCATATTTATACAAGTAATTCCATTACAAGTGGTATCAGATCCTGAACTCAGTTAGCGCTGCGTTAAACCCTAATTATGAAGGTTCAACTATATCTCAAAATTGGTAGTGAAGTTTTTTTGAATTTTTTTATTAGTGTGGTGAAATAAGGCATGCAAGAGCCTCTCCAAATTTCAAGAATTTTTGGCTTGTTTTGCAAAAGCTATAATGGTTTTATGTTTTTTTATAATTCGTCTCCCTAGTGTGCAATTTGTCAAATTTTTCCAAGTTCTTTACATTTCCAAAAATAGGATTAAAAATTACTTTGAGTTCGTTCTTGGAGTTTTTTCATATTTGGCTGAATTCCTATTGAAATCCCAAACCCTAAATTTTTACCTTGATCCCTAAATCCTACCATTTTGGGGCATCATGGTGGGGCCTTCCATGAGACAAAAATAATCCCATCACTCTGGGTAAAACCCTTGAAAATGATGATATAATAGTTGAGGAGTTAGAGTCAAAAGGGGTAACTACAGAGTCCTCAGGATTAGGGTTTACTTCAATGGATCATAAGGAAAGCCAACTTGAGTTTAAGCTACGAAACCTCAAGGTTAGAGTGGCCAGCAAAACAGATGTAGAATAGATTGGACAACGATTGGAGGATTTCATTCACCAATTTAGTTCCAATATAATGGGTCATCATATCCTTCCTAATCAGCCACAACTCAATCATACTCATATCAACTAGGGTGGATCTTCGAACATGCCCAATCCAAATACAAACACTCTGCTGACCCGTAACATGATTCCAAAAGTGGAAATGCATAAGTTTGATGGAAAGGATCCACTCAATTGGATTAACTAGATGGATAATTTCTTCGATCTTCATCAGATTCCATCGGGAAAAAAGGTTACCATGACATCCTTGTATCTCTAAATTGACCAATTCGTTTGGTACCAATGGTTATGTGCTCAAAGGAAAAAGTGTGGTCTCAATGTTACATGGACAGTCTTTACCGAAGAGTTGCAATTGCACTATAGTTATAGTGTGCCAGAGAATTATTTCAGTTAATTAACAAAGCTAAGACAAATAGGAATAGTCAAGGGTTGCATTCATCAATTCCAAAACCTTTCCTTAAGGGTGGAAAATATTATTGAAGAGAATCTGAATGACTTATTTCTTGGGGGTCTTAAAGAACACATTGTGACTGATGTGCGTATGTTTAATCCTCATAAGGTTTTAGATTCCATTATCATGGCACGTAGGGTAGAGGAAAAATTTCTTTCCAGTAGGAACAAAATTGTCAGTAATATCAAAGATCATAGCACCTTTCCATCATCATTCCCTCGATCAGTTAGACTGACACCTCAACAAATTGAAGAAAAGAGAGCCAAAAGGTTATGTTTTAATTGCGACAACAAATTTGGACGAGGACATAAGAGTGCTGAAAAGAATTTTTTTATATTGAGGAGCCTAATGAAGAAGAAAAAAATGAAGAAGACGAAGAGGTAGAGCCAGAGGAGGAATTAGGAGATCCCCAGCCAACGATATCATGTCATGCAATTTCAAGTATTAACACTCCTCAAACCCTCAAAGTAGTTGGATTCTTAAAAAATCAGATGGTAACATTGTTGATTGATTATGGAAGTACTCAAAACTTCATCAATCATAAGTTGGCGGTATGTTTGAACTGCTTTGTGTATCCAACTCCAGAATGTCAAGTAATGATCGCTGATGGGAAAACTATTAGTTGTTCAAGAAAATTCCATAACATTAATCTCACCATGGGAGATTACTTGCTAACTAGCAATATGTATGCCATTACCATGGGAGGAGAAGACATTGTGTTAGGAGTTCAGTGGCTTACCACCTTGGAAACCATTGAAATGAATTTCCAAGAGTTGTTCATGTGATTTCAATTAGAAGGGAAGACTTTTAAAATAAAAGGATTAAGAGCAAAGTCCCCATAGTTAGTGAGTTCTCATCAAATGCAAAAATTTCTTAGAAAAGGTGCAGAGGGGTTTGTGGCACAACTATTTTCATTGGAAGCACATCATTCAAATACATTTATACCCTCAGATATGCAAGAAATTATAGATGAGCACTCAGTGGTGTTTGGAGAAATGCCAAAGGGTTTACCTCCAAAAAGAGACCACGATCATGCCATCTAGCTAGTACCAGGGTGCCAACCACCCAACATCAGACCTTATAGGTACCCCTATATGCAAAAGAGTGAGATTGAGAAGATAGTACAAGAGATGTTAGAAGCATGACTTATTCATCATAGTCAGAGTGCTTAATATTCTCCTAGAGTGATGGTACATAAAAAAAGATGACAATTGGCACATGTGTCCAGATTATAGGGAACTCAATAAGTACACAGTTAAAGATAAGTTTCCTATTCCTTCAATTGATGCTTTGCTAGATGAGTTACATGGTGTTGTTTACTTTACAAAACTTGATCTTCGTTCTAGATATCATCATATTAGAATAAGGGATGAAGATATTCATAAAAAAACCTTTAGGACACATGAAGGACACTATGAGTTCTTGGTAATGCCTTTTGGACTAACAAATGCCCCCTCTACATTTCAAAGCTTGATGAATTCTATCTTTAACCCATTCTGTAGAAGTTTGTTTTGGTGTTCTATGATGATATATTAATCTATAGTAAAACATGGGAGGGAACACCTGCATCATGTAAATAAGGTGTTGGAAACTCTTGAACAACATCAACTTTATGCAAATCCTTCTAAGTGTTATTTTGGTGTCAAGGAAGTTGAATATTTGGGTCATATTGTCTCTTATGAAGGTGTTAAATTGGATCCTAACAAGATAAAATCCATTCTTGAATGGAAGATTTCCAAAACCCTAAAAAATCTCCAAGGATTTTTGGGGCTTCTAGGTTATTATCATAGATTTGTAAGGAATTATGGCAGCATTGCAGCACCACTCATAGCTTTACTGAAGAAGGAGTCTTACCATTGGGATGAGGAAGCTACTATGACATTTGAGAAGTTGAAGGAGGCCATGTGCGCTAGTCTGGTTCTAACCACCCCAAATTTTTCCAAAACATTCATTATTGAATGTGATGCTTCAAGGGTATGGTATGGGGGTAGTACTCATGCAATAAGGTCGACCCATTACCTTTGAGAGCCACCAGTTCAAAGGTAAGAATATATCTAAACCATTTTATGAGAAGGAAATGCTAGCCATACTTCATGCAATGAAGCAATGGAGACCATATTTAATGGGTAAACATTTCAAAGTAAAGATAGATCATGATAGTTTTAAATACTTCTTAGAGAAACATTTATCATATGAAGAACAACAAAAATGGGTCTAAAAATGTTGGGGTATGATTTTGAGATAATATACAAGAAAGGGAAAGAAAATGTAGTTGTTGATGATTTATCTCGGAAGGATGAATCAGCTAAGGCATTGTTGTGTGTCATATCTGTATTGCAGGAGGATTGGATAGAGGATGCAAGGTCTGAATGGAAAAATGACCCAGGTACACAAAATCTCATTCAGAATCTCCAACAAGATCCAAGCATGTCAGAAAAAATTGTATGGAAAGGAGATGTTTTATGGTATAAAGATAAATTATACTTATGTATGAATTCAACCCTTAAAAATAGGGTTCTATCTGAGCTCCATCCTTCTCCAGTAGGGGGGCATTATGGATTCTTGAAGACTTATCATCGAATCAAGCAAGATTTCTTTTGGGAAGGGCTAAAATGGGATGTCCAATTTTTTTTGGGCATAATGCATGGTTTGTCAAAAAAATAAGGGCGAAAAAATTAATTCCCCAGGTCTTTTACAACCACTATCTATTCCTAGCCATAGGTGAGAAGAGGTGTCAATGGACTTCATCACAAGATTGCCTAAATCAAAAGGTAAAAATGTAATCATGGTGGTAGTGGACAGACTCATAAAATATGCCCATTTTTGTGCCTTGTCACATCCATTTGTTGTGAGTATAGTAGCAACAACCTTCAGGGATATAGTTTAGAAGCTACATGGGACACCGAAGATTATAGTAAGTGATCGAGACCTTATCTTTACTAGTAATTTTTGGATTGACTTGTTCTCATGCTTGGGCACACAACTAGCTCGTAGTTCCTCTTATCATCCCCAGTCTGATGGGAAAACAAAGGTGGTAAACAAGTGCTTGGAGGGATATCTTTATTGTTTTACCTCAGATAAGCAAGTGAGATGGGTCCAATGGTTACTTCGGTAGAATGGTGGTATAACACATCCTTTCATACTTCATCTAAAATGTCTCCTTTCTTGGCATTATATGGGTACCATCCACCATCCATCACCTCATTTTTGAGAGTCCAACCAAGGGTTCAAGCAATGGAAGAACATATTCAACACCAACAAGAGGTGTTTTCTAGTCTCTAGGAGAATTTGGTCATGGCACAAAACCGCATGAAGCAACAGCAGACCAACATCGTAGTGAAAGACATTTTGAATTCGGTGATTGGGTTTTTGTGCATTTACAACCATATAAGCAAATGTCCTTGAAACAACAGAGTAAGGATAACAAGCTTTCACCTAAGTATTATGGCCCTTATCAAGTGTTATAGAAGATTGACATGTGTAGCATACAAACTGGAACTTCCTCTGACCACTCGAATTCATCAAGTCTTCCATGTATCTTTTCTGAAGAAGGTAATTGACAGTCGGTATTAGCCTAGACAATGTTACTAAATCTTGATAAAGAGGGAAAAATCAACCTGGAACCAGAATGCATCCTTCAGACATACATTAAGCGATTGAGGACAAGGGTCATCACTGAGTATTTGATCAAGTGGAAAAATCTAGACAATGAAGACACAACTTGGGAGGATGCAAACTTCCTGCAGCAACATCCAAATCTTCTCAACATTGGGGACAATGTTGCTTTGAAGGGGAGGGACATGCTACGCCCTTAATCATATATCTTAAATTGGATGTTTATAGCTGATTTGTGGCTATCATAACTTATTATCATGATGTATATCTTTCATATATGTTATATTATCATTAGTGGGTCGGCCTTGGTGATGGCCATAACATATGAATAGTATAAATAGGGGTTAGTAGGTAGTATTTGAGGATCATATTGATCATTTGAGTCTTATTTTATAGTTTTGAGGTTTCCCCCTCGAAGTGGCTAAGTTGATCTACTTGCATATTGAGATCATTTATCTGCAATCTTGTGTTCTTTGGTATTCTATTACTGCTACTAATCAGATTTAGACAAGTAATTCCATTACATTCCTCCTATGATAAACCCATGGATGATTTCAAAAGTGCCTTAAAAAATATAGGGGTATTCATCAAGCCTAGTGAAGGGTGTGATGTGATTTTCAAACATCTTGAAATGCATATAGATTTAGAGGTCATAACACAAATTTACAAATATCTCTGTCATTATAAATGGAAGCCAAGTAATGGTGTCTCCCTATATCCAAGGATCGAGGACTACTGGGGTCTGTGGCAGGATTGGACATTCAGGAATCATCAAGTTTCTAAATCATAATGTCGTTGCATCTGGAGAAACATTCTCAAACATTGGAGTAATGCATCTTGGAAAATAAAATTGAACCTCAAAAATCCTCTCAAATTGTTAGTCTAGGTCCTAGTCTAGGTCATGTTCCTAGTCTTGTTTCTATTTTTGGTTCTGGTTCTGGTCATGGTCATCGAATATGGAAGTTTCAGGAAATAAATCCACACCTGAATAATTATTCCCATTTAGATTTTTGGAAATGCCAATGGCAATGGCAGTGCCTATGGAATTCGGTTGGTGGAAGGTGGGGTTATGTCCTTATTGGTTTTTTCTCATGGTGTCATAGGTAGCCTTTCTGGTATTATCGAAGAGATCTCTCCATGCTTGTGTTATAATTTTAAAACCTCCCTCAGCTCCTGGGAACTTGTTTTTATCAGGATGTAATAGGAAGGCTAGTTTTAGCAAGGTAATTCGGCTTTCCAAGTTCTCCATATTCGCCAATTTTGGGGCAAATTGACATTCCAGACCTCTAAAAGCATGAAAAAAATGGCGAGTTCATTTCCCCAACCTTTCTTGAAGTGAATTTAAATGAAATGAAATTTGGAATTTAGAGGTGGCACGTGGTAGACATTGATTGTCCTGCCACCGATTTACTTATTGATGATTAATTGTTATTAGTTGGATTTATTTGCCATTATTATGATAAGTATGTTTTTGAGATTGCCAAATCATCGTCAGGTTTATTCATGAGAATACAATTATTATTGTGGCATGGTGGAGGAAACTCCTTAAATCCTCCCATAATTATGAATACCTCTCCTATGGAACCTCATACAAGTGGATATATGCTACACAATATAGTGGGACAAGGCTAGTTAGTGCTTCAAGAGCGAAAAGTGAAAAAGTGAGCTCTAAGGAGTTGTAGAAGGAGTTGGAGTATAAGATTTTGGAGAACCTTAGGGATGGAAAAAGTGAAATAATGAAGCTTGTAAGACTTTCTGGGTATCCTTAGATCCTTCTATACATACTTGTTGTAAAAAACATTGTATTAAGGGGCATAGTTGACAGTTTTGGTAAGATGAACAACAATGGTGTTTGGAGCCTTGTGAATCAAGTTAGTGATTGTCCTAATGATTGTCTGAGGTGTTTTAATAGGGGAGAAGACTAAGAAGCATTGATGAATGCAGTAGGTGCATGATAAGATAGGAACCAATACAAAGAGACCATGAGCAAGAAGAAGCGTAAGTAAGGTAAATACACATAAAGACATTGATAAATTGAACAAATAATTACTTAGATTAGATAACTCTTTATATACATACATTATATAAATATTTATTTCCAAAGTTTCATGCATATTATACATTGAAAACGCTAGTATACAACACCAATAAATGATAAAATAATCCATAATGTCTTATATTGTCAAGTGCACATCATATTAGTTTCATACAAAAATAATCTCAAAATGTAAGGTCTCATACAAAAATATTGAGTTCCAAATTGTATTAACATGCACAATAAATATAAAAATACGAATAGGTCATATAATATCAAGTGAATGCCATATAGGCATACATACAATGTCAAACGTGCATACAATGCCATGCACATGGCATACAAAAAATATACATACAAAAAAATGTCATACGATATATATATATATATATATATATATATATATCATCAAAATATATCCCTCTCTTGGCCTTGCTTGAAGAAGGCCCTCCCTTAGACGTAGTTGGAGATCTCTGAGATGACTTCAGATCTTCCAAGTGGTCCATACTACAAGTTCTCTTCCGCTCTAAACTCACCCGTAGTCAAACCTATAAATGCAAACAATTTTTTTGTCAAAACTTAATATATAAGTTTTCAACATGTATAAGACCATGCTAATGAAACTTTTAACATTTACACGCACTTACCGCAATCTCTCGGTCACGCTGAATATGCATCTCACACTCAGATGAGTCATCGGGAGCTCCTCGAGCATGAACGGGGTATCAAAACAATGAGCTCAAGGATTTTGTGCCCTCGAAGTAAAAATGGAAGGGGTTGAACCCTAGATACACATAAGATCACAAAATCAAACATCAAAATTAGCCAAAATAAAACTATGTTAACCCTACATACGCATGTGAATCATATGAACATGGATGCCACCTATCGTTGTCATAGGTAACTCCTGCGTATACACAATTAAGGACATTAATAACATAATTTAATAATGCTACAATGAAGGACATTATTTTAAACATAATTTAACATAATATGAATTATTGTACGAGCTATTTAACATAAATACATGTAGTTTGAATACCTCAGTGAGTTGTTGCACAGATGAAATTGCAGTGACAACACCTTTCTGTACTCCTCTCAGAGATGGTGGTGTGTCTAGTGAGGCCATCAACTTTATCAAACATATATCACATCAAGTTAGTTGAACATATATAATATATATACAAGAACATACATATATTAGATATATATTTGAGTTCAAAAGTTGAGTCTAGTTTCATACGTGAAAATTTTACACAATTAACATTCTAAATTACCTCTATGAATGTATACATAGACATGGTGCTCACAGCTTTGTGGTCGATGATGACGAGGTCCCTCCCGCTGTGTAATATCAATGCATATATGTATACATACAATTATTTCAAAAATTTAACATATATAAGTAAATCAAGTACTCATATCTTTTTGTAACATACATAATAAAAATAAAAATACCTGCGAAGGTGTCACCGATGGCTGGAATCCAAATGTATCACTCAAAAAGGTGTCTGGCATAGCGACATTATCATGTGTACCACCAGTGGCGACTCCACCAACACCAGAATGCATGAAAGTATCATCCTCCTCGGGCCCCAATCATATGCTACCACATTACGAGAAACGATGTGGCCTCATGCTATTACTTCCTGAGGGAATACTCTATGTACCTCCACGAACATCTGGATCAGAAATGTCCCTCGTATGTCGGACAAGGGTATCAGATAACCCCTGAAGCACATGGAGTGTATCGATCTCTATCGTCTCCTTCACCGTTGGAGGGACAATCTCAGGGTGAGGGGGCTTTTGTCTGGGGACTCTACAATGTTGAATAGGTACACATTGTGCACCTAGTCGATCTTGTGCAAAGCCTTTTCCTCGGCCCTAAAAATCCTGAAAATATAAATAGTTCAAGATCTCATTGAGGATAAACTCGCAATAGAGTTTCATAAAAAAGTATAGTGGAACCTCATTGTTATTGTAAGGTGGAAAATCAAACACCATCCACCATCGGTCCCAAAAATTATTTTTAATCAAATCACTATTGTAGCAGTGGATTGGAAATTGTTTACATGACAACGGAACATGCAAAAATCTTTACATCCGCATATGACAATTTTTTGGCGTAATATTCCCTACAATGCTCTCTATAAGATGTCCAATGATCAATTTGACTTTGTTGTCGCATCAACTTGAGCCACTAATGCCTCCAATGTGTTTGCAAGAGAGGCACGGTGGTGGTTTGTAGAATGGGAATCCCTCATTTTTTTGATTAATTCCTCAATTTCAATCTTGTTTTCCACTATATGGGCTATTAAATCCTCCTGACTACCCAGGGGATGTTCAACAACTCTAGGAGGGCTAAGAGGGACCATAAGAATTGCAGGGTTTTGTTGTGGTTGAGGTGGAACTGTAAAAAAAAAAAAAATGTAATCAATTCTAAATCTACTATATAATTACCAAATTTGAATGCAATTTAG
The DNA here is from genome assembly GCA_018340775.1 of Taxus wallichiana var. yunnanensis. NCBI lineage: Eukaryota > Viridiplantae > Streptophyta > Pinopsida > Cupressales > Taxaceae > Taxus > Taxus wallichiana. The sequence goes on from CM031235.1 coordinate 1,749,746, forward strand.
AGAAAAGAATTTTGCCTACCTCTTCTGCATGGCACCATTGTCGATTATGATCTTCGCGGTGCTTCTCAGTCAATCGTGGGAGCTAGATGTAACTGAATATAAAATGCGAGTGCAGATTTTTGTTGTCAAATTCACGTTTGGGAGAAAATAAAATGAATAGGGCTCGGGCCCTTTTTTTGTTTATATTTTAACATAAAGCGTACGTGTTATAATGCGTATGTGTTACAGGTTCGTGAATTACCAAACCAAATAAAATAGAACACAATCGCGTTATTTCAAAACGCGATCGCTTTGTGCTCATTTTTTCTTTCTTGTCCACTTTTTGGCCCCCCAACTAGGTGCACTTACCCACCAGTAGGACTAATAAAGGGGGTCTTTTTGATGGCCGGAATGGATGAAAATGTTGGTTACGATGATATAGCGAAATGATTTAGAATTTCATTAAATGTTGTTAAATAGTGGGATGTGTTGAATGGTATTGAAAATGATCGTAGGATGGTTGCACAACGATTATAGGATGATATGGGTGTTTTCGAAGGTTATAATGCATAATGGGTATTTTTAAGGTGTTTACATTTTCCCCTCTTTAAAGTATTATCATGAAGTAATAACATTTTAAAGATAGTAGACGTGTAGATTAGTGAACGGATGACAAAGAAGTGTTCTGGACTACTTAATTTTCCCTAGTAAAGCATTTGGATGCCCCAATGGATATAGACTGTTAACCCATATGATGATGTTGGCAACCTCTCTATAAGCTTGGATTTATTGGATACTTATAGGGCACCGTTTTAGGAGCACCACTCCAAAACTATACACATCACTTTTTGTTGTAACCTTCAATGTGTAAGAAAACTCTAGAAATGGTGCACCATGAGTGAAATATAATAAGTATCTAAGATCTCAATAAATCTAAAACATGGTCTTTCAAAATTCTTAATAAATCTTCTTGTCTGGATTTGCACAACCTGTGGGACTGTCAGGTTCTGTCTCAAAGTGTGCATTACAATTTCAATCATATCCACTCTTATACTGTGGAACTTTTAGGTCCTCTCTCCAGGATATTACACTATTTTGTATTACATGTGTGCTCAACCTTTTAGTCATAGTAATTGCAATATTAATCCTTATGGCAAGTCTTTGTGTCGCAGAGCCGAATTAAGGGTAATGAGCGCCCTAGGCAATACTAAAGCTAACACCTATAAATAAATAAAATCTATAGTAGAAAAAATAATTATCCATGACCAAATATTGTATTACTTGATATGTTATGCCTCTACCATTCGAGAAAAACTTCTTAATCTACTAACTAAAATCCCCAATTAATTCTCTAACATATAGTATATATAATCCTCTTTTTCTTATATATTTCCCAACTATTTTTCCCACGTTCTTTAAATATTCACCTTTCTTGATCTCTCCTCCAAAAAAACTTTCATAACTTCAAAACAATACAAATTATGAAAAATACATGAGTATGAATTAAATTTAAGAATCGTGCAATGAAGACACTTGCATAAATATTTGAGGCCTCCTAAATATCATATTTTTAATACTTGTTATTTAATATTAATTTTATTTTGATTGAAGTGAGTTGAATTGGTATGTAAGGTTGGGCACTGCTACTAGCATATATTAAACTAATAAACTAGCAATCACATGTGTACAATACAATGTGAGCACCGAATGGTATATGTTATTTGCTTTAGAGGGATAGTTATTACTTTTGTAGTTGATGTTGATAAGGGGTGTGATTGATTTTTTAAGTGTAGGAATATAGATGAAGCATTACATTTAAAGGTTCTATGTCTACATTTCAAATTTCTTACAAATTCATACATATACATTTGCAAATCTTATATCATGAGTGGTAGCGTTTTGCAGACTATTTTATTTGAACTAAACATGAATACATGAAGACTTCCGTACATTTGTTGCTTTTATAACATGAGTGGTAGCATTTTGTGGCCAATTTTTTAGGCACTAAACATGAATACGTTTGATACCGCTTTGGATAGTTAATTACTTTTGTAGTTGTTGTGGTTTGTAATTATTTGGAGGAAATTGTGTTAGTGTTGCAGCGTGTTTGAGATGATGGTTGCATCGGTTGTTTGGTTGGGTTTTTGTTCAAAAAGTCTTTTTTGTACTATTGATAACATGTTGATAAGGGGTGTGATTGATAGTGGAAGTGTATGAATATAGATCAAAATGAGCAAGGCCAAAATGGAAGGTTAGAAATAGGGTATGGACACCAATCAGAGCATTATTGAAAAAAAAAAAAAACCGTAGTCAAACCGTATTACAAATAATAACAATTTTTGAAAATCAAGACTTTTGCCCACATTGGAAGCATCTCGTGAAGAAATAAAATCTACCAAAAGCCCATATTTGTAGACAAACAACAAAAGAATGTATTAGATAATAATTATGTACATGAAAGTCCTGGGAAGATGGCATTGGGAGCAATCTGCAGCAGGTTCTAAGGTAGAAAAGACACCAATTTCCTAAGATTTTTTTGGTAATTTCTAAGAAATTGGGATAGTAAACAAATTTGAGCTAGTTGTGGGAAAACTCTATGATTAAAAGTGTCTGAGCCAAAATAAAACGGAGATGGGTGATCTTGGGAAGTTTTTATGCTTCTGCATTAGCTCGGAAGAAATAAGTTTTTGTGAACCGCTACTTCTTAAAGATAGATTCCAATCAATATAACTAATTCCCCAAAATGCATTATTACATAAAGATGCCTTACAAAACACCAAATATATCTTCTAAAATGACTAAATTACCTGTTGAACCTGGACTCTTAATTGTATGTTGTAGTATGCTAGTAAAGCAAAACACTTGAATTGCCCAAGAAAACAACAAATTTTGGCAGACTGTAAATTCCCATGTTGCAACAAGATGTGCAAGATCCTCAAACTCATAGAACCGATCAATGTCAAATATTGGGTTTGTGCCACATACCCAAGCATGAGAATGATTTCACGTCTTTATTTCTTTCATCAACAAGCTCTACTTTTATGGCCCTGCTTCAGCTTGCAATACAAACCCACATTTCTTCCTTCAATTGACCAGTTAATTGAGCTATTAAAGATATTGCAAATCAAGGTTATCATTCTCCTGTCATGTCACCTTTCATTATTTACCAATTCTCTTGGTGATGCTCTTGATTTGTGATGTGGATTTCCAGACCGCAACATCTCAATCACATTTCTTGTGAGGAAACCACATAATTTGCAACAACGAATAAGCAGAAAGTTGAATAACAAAAACAACAATTTTAGAGATAGAGATAAAAGAAATATACAGAATACCAAACATGCAAGAGACAAACACCAAATTTATAAGGTAAAACCGCGGCTCAACGCATAGGGAAACATCCACGGTGCAAGACATCAAGCTTTTACTAACTCAAGATGAATATATTACATGCGAACTTGTTATATGAGCTACTTTGGCTATCCACAAAGATAAATACACCTAATTGGCAAAGTGTTGTTAGGATTCCTCCTCCTAAAAGATAGAGTGGAAAAACGCCTTAAGGATTTTCCTTCCTGAAAATAGAATTCGGTGGAATTTGTCTTTTTAGAAACAAGGGATTGACTATTTAATTTTTACTTTGGGGGTTCCACCCCTGAACCCCCACCAAGGGGGGTAATGACAATAGTGGGGGGGCAAGCTCCCCCACATCCCCCTTCAAGAAGTGAGCTAAAAACTGCACCACAAAGGGATCCAACATTTAACTTTGTTGTCACATATCTAACATTTCTCATGGTAGGCCTCTTGACAGGCAATGAATTGGTGCAATGAAGAGCAATTCTAAGGACGACAAGCATCGATTCCTTATGTAGCTCAAAAATTTGAAGATCCAAAACATCTTTTGGACTGTTTTCGTTTTCAAGCATCTAGTTAGCCAATTTGAGGAGCACCAGTCCAAAATTATAGACATCACTTTTTTGTTGTAACCTCTAATGTGTAATAAACCTCTGGAAATGTGTAACCATACAGAAATGTAATAAGTATCTGAGATTTCAAACATGAAAGTATATAATTGTGAGACACAACTAAAAGAGGGTCTTTCAAAAGTCTCAATAAATCTCATAGTCTAGATTCCCATGGCCTGTCGGACTTTCAAGTTCTCTCTCAAAGTGTGCATTACGATTTCGAGCATCTCCATTACAATTTCGAGCATCTCATCTCTCAGATTTTGTGCCATGGGACTATTAGTCCACTCTAAAAGCATGGATTGAAATTTTAAGCATTTGCATTGTGATATTGCACTGTTTTGTACATGTGTGCTTAGTTTTTTAGTCCTAGTAATGCCAAGTCTTTAGGTGGCCTCAGTTCTCTTGAAACAAGCAATATTTCAGATTTCTCATTGCATAATTACTTTTCTACAAGGGGGTTTCTCTGCACTGATTATTTCTATAATTTGCATCGTAATTTCCTTAAGCTGAAAACAACCATTCTAATATTAGAGGTTTCAAACTTTTCTCACCAATTGTAAACCACGGAAAGAATTAAAATGTGTATTTTACATGACACAAGGTTCCAGCCTGAGGCCATAACATTCCTGTTGATACACAAATAAGATTCCCTATTTCCGCATTCTGATATTACAATGCTTTGTACATGCGTGCTCGTTTTTAAATCCTAGTAATTGCAATCTTAATCCTATGGTGATTCTTTAGGTGGCCTCAGTTCTCTTAAATACGGAATATTTCATATTTTTCACCAGTACTAGTATGTATATAGTTTTGCTTATCCGGAGCAATGCATCCATAAGACCCTGCGACTCTAGACATGGTCCCGTATCCTTGATTGCATTTTCCCAAGATCTTAGCCATGCCAAAATCAGTCACACGAGCAAGAAGTTTCTCATCCAAGAAGATATTGTTTGATATTATGTCACAATCAAGGTAGCAACTTGCATATGGAGTATATTAAATGGTCCATTTAAATTATGGAAAAAAGACAGTCCGTTACAAAATACAATAAATATGGAAAAAATACGGTAAATTGCATATATAAAAAAATATGATAATTTTTTATACTTAGTTGAATATTCACCATACGATAGCTCTTCTTCATCACTACTTACATTTTCATAGTACTCTGCAACATTTTGTCAAATAATTCACAGAATCACAGTTGTATTTGAGTATTTATTTACAGAGTATTTTGTCACACAGGTGGTAGACAATCTACATAATAGTTGTATTCCATTTTTTTAATACAATTTACCAGCAACACACCTCATTAACTCTGGTTGTTGTCACCCCTTTCTACATGCTAAGTTGTGTATCTTTGGTGTCCCCAGATTTCACCTTGAAATCTGGGACTACCCATTTGAAAAAAATCGTTCTTTTTTAAAATAACGGGTCTTTTTATGTTTTATTGCCAGAAGATGTCTGTATTATGTTAGAATATTCCCAGTGAATCATATGAGCCAATTTCGACAAATACCCAGATACCCAAACTCATTTTATCCCTCTGCGAAGTTTTATCTACAGGAAATTTTCATTTAATTATTTATTGAATAAATGGTGTCACTCGATTTCACCCCAAATCATGCGATTACCCAATCCGAAAAAATTTCGTACTTTTTTTAAATAATGGGTCATTTGTTGTTTTTATTGCCTCGAAAGTTCTTGTATTGCGGCAAGATAATCCCAAAGAGCCATATTAGCCTTTTTTCGCCAAATACCCGTATGCCCAAAATTGTTTTATTCTCATTGCCGGGATTTGTCTCATGGGAAATTTGTATTTAATTATTTTGAGCCCCGTATGAGGCTATTTGCGCTCTATTTTAACTCCTTATAAGCGGATATGTTATTATTCCTATGTACTGTAAGGATTTTAACTTATTTTAAGTTTTGGGCTTTATTTGTAACTTTTGGCAATTTTTCGTGTTTTTGTGGTGTCCTGCTCTGCTTTTCAGTAAATTTCTCTCGAACAACTCCTTCACGGTAAGCCCGATTTTTGGCCCGAGCACTGGAAAACATACACGCACATTTTGCCCGTGAGGAAGTCACATCGAGGTCCGGATCACTGGGAAAAAGCGAAGTCGCAGCACGTAAAAGCCCTCATGGGGATGGGCGCATTTTTGGAAAACAAAGGATTTAAGCTCGATGGGAAAATATAAGCCGCAGTGCAGGTGGGAATTGTATACCGCCTCTGGCAGGTACTTTTTCCCGTGTTATAAAAGTCACTTAAGTCAGCAGTGGGAAAAATAGAGGTCAGCAGTGTGTGGGAATTTATTGCACCTCCTGCAGGTAAAAATTCCCATGATATAATAAAAGGAAAGTGACTTAAGTGAAATCATGGGATTTTAGTGCCCCATTGCCAAATCACTTAAGTGCAGGTTTTGGTGCCCAGAATCCCATTGTCAAAGTCAAATCACTTAAGTGGATCACGGGATTTTGGTGCCTGCCTGGCAGGTAAAGAATCCCATTATGGAAAAAATTCTTAAAAATAGAATTACATGTGCAAAAAAGTGCGCCCCCTTTGGTGATTGATTAAAAAGATTAAATTGATTATTTTTAATAATCTTTCTTCCTTTAAAAAGTGCGCCCAAGCTTGAGGAGGTCAAAAAGTCAAAGAAGGAATAAAAGAAAGGAATTAAATTAATTAAATTTAATTTATTTAGTGGCTGCCCCCTTCCTCTCAAAAAGTGCGCCTATTTGGGCATTATTTAATGTTTTTTAAGCATTAAAACATTAAATTAATTTCTATTTTCAGTGGCTATGGTCAAAGCACACTGTGGGGCTTGAGTGAAGTGTTGTGTGAAGGATTAAATTGGATTAATTTAATTTATTGGATGGCTGTCCTTAAACATGCTATTTTTAAAAGAGAAAAGCATGATTTTTAATTAATTAATTGCCTTTAATTGTTAGGGCAATTATTAATTATAGAATTGTGAAGGTTATATAAGCATGGGCAGCCATATGGATGAATTATTTAATTCACAGGTTAAGAATTGCAGCAAGGAGGAAAAGTGCGCCCCCATTAGAGGAAGGATTTTGCTCAGACAAAGTGCTAACAAAGGCTAAAAGCTTCCAGATTTGGCGCATGCTTTGGAGAAGGTTGATCTTCGTCTGCATAGTTGTTTTCACAGGTGTTACAGAGCTCGTGTTGATCAAAGGATTCATGCTCTCTTTATGTGCAAATTAAACACCAATTTTTGGGGCAGCAGTTTGAAAAGTGCAGATTTTTATAATTTAAATTCACTATTCATGCTCCGTGGCCATTTTTGTCTCAATAAATTGCAGAACTCATTACAGTGCTTTATAAAAGAAAAGGAGTTTTTATCAATGTCCAATACATCGCAAATATCCTCCGAATCAAGAATTGTCCAGATCTCGCACTAAATATTGAAGAAATCCGCCAAGTTAGAAGAAAAGAATTATTCAGACAAAGATTGATAAAGCCATGGCGAAAGGAGATGAAAAAGAGAGCACGATGGATTCATGCATTGCTTCCAAACTTTCGCATATGGGAGACACGATCTAGGCCCGTAACCTCTTTCTCGATTTGATTGATAGATCCAGAGCCGGAAAGACTTCACTCATGCGTGTGCGGTCAAAAGTAGTGGAATTATTCGAGCTGCAGCAGCTTTCCCATGTACATGCCCAATTGCCGAGTTTGTGATGGAGTGTGCTAGATCTTATCATCCTTCATCCGTATCGGCGTGATGTCATGAAAGACAATAATTCGCTTGATGCGAATTCTTCAATTATTGTCTCAAGATTCCAAAGATTTAAAGGTGGTGACTTCTATTAGCATTCGTGATGCCGACAGAGTAGGTGGGAAAAGCATAGAGCGATCGATGTGAGAGCATCATGAATAGCCGGTTCATGAAGAAGCCTAGATCCCCTTCCAAGTTCCCGAGAACTCTTCCACGATCCAATTTGGTGCAGGAGGCGGATGATATCGTCAAATCACTATGCGCAGTTGAATGGTGAAGCGAATGCCTACACTTTCCGGACATGGATGTATGCTTTCATCAGGACCATTGAAATCAACAAGGTTGATTCTATAATCAATTGGTCAGAAATTATTAGCAGCAACATCGGTGAGCAACTGCGGAACGTGAAGCGTACCTTCAGCTTCAAGATGACTTCATACTTGGTGTATGCTGCAGCTTCACAGGGTGTCTTTTCCAAGCTGGATAGATGTGGTATTCTTTCCAAGGATCCCATTTTCGAGTGCTACCCACAGCTTACTGTACCTGCGTGCGAGAAGGACTTCAAAGTGATCAACGATGACTTCTTCTACGATTTCATCTGCAGGTTAGACAAAGACTTGAAGACTCACAGGGTAAGCAAGGAAGCATGGGAAGCAGTGTCCAAGATTGGCAGTGTATTCATCCAGTTTGCAGATTTCACATACCTCAGGGTTACGAGCTTTTCAGGTGAACCAATAAAGATGCCAAGGTACCCGAGTGACAGATTGATCGCCATGGAGCTGAGCAGGCAACTTGTGGAGTTACACGACCTTCAGTCGAAGCGGCACAAGTCTACGGGCTTCTTCCCACTCACTGTGGGATATTACAATTGCATCAACATTCACAGAGCTCGAGGGATGGAAGCACAAATGTTGTCCGAGTATGAGCAAGAGTTCTTCCCTGCGCGGCTTAATTTCGATCCATTTGGAATAGCCAGGAAGACAATCTCCCAGGAGTACGCACATGTGCCTTCGTTAGAAGATTTCTGGATGAAGTGCAGAAGTGAGTACGAGGTTAGAAAGAAAGATTTCAGCAAAGCTATCAAAGCAAAGCAAGTATTTGACTTTGACTAGCGCGATACCGCGGATCTTAAAGATGATGGGAACGTGGTACTTGACACTTACCATCAAATGGGAGGAGATAAAGCTATACTGCAGGATAGCAATGGCGGCTGCAACGCACAATAGAAGAGAGATCCGGAGCTGTGTTGGTGAGTACTTCGAGCTGGCTGCTAACGAAGGGATACTGCCTTGATGAAGTATTGATGAATCAAATCACGGGCAACTTCGGCGCAGGAGATTCCCTCAAACGAAAGCATGAAGGAGAAAGCAGCAGAAGGTCCGAGAAGTTGAAAGTACACAGAAGATCTCAAGAGAAAGAGAAGACCACTTCTACGACCATAGCTTTGACTCCGACTTCTCCAAAGACTCTAGAGGATCACCAACTATCGCACCACAAAGCCAGCAGGATGTTTCCATGCCTTCATCAAACCAATGCGACGTTCGCCTTCTCTCCGCAGCCACTTCTGCTCATCACCCGCTCCCAGAGGAGATGTTAAAGCTGCAGATGACGGAGTTCGAAAGAGCTTTGTCCTTGGATGTTTCAGAAGATGGCAGCCATGATACTGTGGCACTTTCTGATGGAGAGGATGCAGAGCGGAGATGGTAGTGCACTCAATGACTTTCTCACTCTCCGAGAAGTAATTTCTCGAATGGTTAGCTATGCAGTTGGTTCCGGAAGCAAGAGTAGAGATGAACTTAGAGGAACATGACTTGCAGCTACTTCAGGATCTGAGCAGAAGAGACAGAAGGCCTAAAGTTGCTAAAGCAACTTCTAGGTTGATCATCACGGATTCGGGAGAGAAGTTTGCTGAGATATCAATTCCGGCGGAAGGAAAGGTAGAAGAGGAGCTCACGGCAGAAGATGTGACGGTGACCAAAATACCACTCGGTCAAGCTACCACTGAAGGATTGAAGCAGGACACGCAGACGTTGCTGGATGCTTTGTTCCTTAGGCTTGACAGTGAAAAGGCGGAGAAAGAAGAGCTGCAGAAGCAAATATCTCAATTATGTGAGATCATAGCCAAGGTTGCTAAATCTTCCGTCACCCATTTCAAATACAGTGAGTGATCATCTTATGCAGGAAATGGAAGATGCAAGCAATCAAGTAAAGGCTATTGACGAATGGAAGGATCTGATTATTCGTCAAGCTTCTGTGCAACTTGGGGAAGTGCCAGCCCGCCTAAAGGTTATGAACGATGCAGAAAATCAACTAAAGCAACTGATAGAAAGCATAGAAGGAATGAATACAGTTGCAGAGAGTAACTTGAGTATTTTGGCCGAGATCAACAAGTCACGGAGATGTATTGTCAGCAGAACAACAAATTGTGCCGATGGATCAATCCGAGAAGGGGAAGCAGCTAGAGTTTGCAGTATCTTTCCGTTTGGAGATCTGCAGAGTTTTGCTGAAAAGGATGCAGGCGCTTGAGAGTAGAACATCAGATTTGCCGGACAGTATCATTTCTTTCACTGAGGAAAGAGTGGATGGAGGTGTTACTTCATACGTGCGGATTGTTTCTAACGAGGTGCATGATTCCCTGGAAAGTTCTCTTCTGATGGTACAAAAGAGAATTGATAAAGCTACCAAGCCTTTCACGATGAACTCTATCAGTAGGCTGGTGACATTGCAGGCAGACATATTGCGAGATTTGGGCCAAGTTTGGAAGAAGTGGAAGCATGCAGCAAAGTGTTGAATGAAGGGTTGCTGCAATTCAGGACAGAAAAGGAAGCAGTGGCTAAAACAGATGGAAGGATGCTGAATTATATGTTCGACAAGTATATCAGATATCAGAACAAGAAGAAGATGTAGATGTTACAGCTGGCATAACTTCTTCTATTCTTTCTTCTTCTACTTTCTATGTTCCCGGATGAAATTGTAAACTTCTAAGTTATTGGTTTTGCAACCATTACTTGAAGTCATGTGGAACCTTTCTATTAGTTAAGTGATACATGTGTCACTTAAGAAGAAGTTAGTTGAGGATGATTGCCAAATGTCATCTTTACTTGTTGTTCATGCTTTAGTTCAGTTTGAGTCTTCTATTTGTACTTTCCCTCCTACATTCTATAAGTAGGAGAAGAACCTCCGGGTTAATCATCGATCAGAATTTGTAAGAAGCAATCTTGTGTTCTAGACTTTGTGCTGAACCCCTGAGAGCCACTTGTTGCAGAGGAATACAAAGAAGCAGGTTTCCGGAGAACTTTGTGTCACGGCGTACTGTGTTTCTTGCTTTTAAATCTTAGATCTTTAAAGTAAACTTTGTGTTATTTTAGATCTGGATCTAGAACTACCTTTGCTTTATAATTCTGTGTGTTCAAATCTATTAAGTTTCTTCTATGTGCATGCAATTAGCTCTGCTATCTACTAATTGGGATGCACATCTTCCTTACTTCTTCTCTGTAATACCTTGACTTTCTTCTTCTATCATTTTTCCTTTCTTAAACAAATTACTTGCTTACTTGCTGCAGAACTTCTTAGTTATGGTTCATGAACTAAGTGGTTAAAGTAAAACCCCTGATAGATAAAAACACATTTATATTGACAAATTTGACACGGGAGCCTCACCGGTTAAATGAGGGAGATTTATCTCATGACCGCTTCCACTAGGTCAATTCCTTTGCCAGTATAGTCTGTTTAATTGCCCTGAAGCATTTGGAGATCATCTACCGACACAAGCACCAGAAGGAATCAGCCTCAAAATACAAACTTCTGACCAAAAAAGATGAAGTCATGCATAAAAAGCCTCTCCAAGGCAAGTCACATTTGTTGGAATTAATGATTGTAAGTTGCAATGGGATTTTTGGTAGTGGAAGACAGGGGAATTTCTTACCTTGTAGGGTACTTTTTCCCATGAAGTCAAAGTCACTTAAGCTACTATGGGAAAATTAGAGGCGGCAAGCGGCGGATATTTCTTACCTGCCTTGCAGGGTGAAAATTCCCATTATAAAATAAAGAAAAATCACTTAAAGCACCGATGAGAATTTTACGTCTACCTGGCAGGCTAACTTTTCCCACCAAAGAGATTTATTCACCCATGCAAGTCGCACTTTATTAAAAGAGGCCAGTTTTAATGCAAGTCACGCTTTTTGGAAGGAAGACTTTAAGTTGCCAATGGGAATTTTGGCAGTGGCAGGCAGACGGAATTTCTTATCTGCCTTGCAGGGTAATTTTTCCCATGAAGTCAAAGTCACTTAAGCTGCAATGGGAATATTAGAGGTTGCAGGTAGGCAGGGAAGTTTCTTATCTGCCTTGTAGGGTAAAAATTCTTATTATAAAAGAAAAATCACTTAAAGCACCGGCAGGAATTTCTTACCTGCCTTGCAGGGTAAAAATTCTCATTATGAAAGTCAAATCACTTAAGTGGAAAAGGGGATTTTTGGAGCTGTAGTGCAGGGTGGAAATTCCCATCAAGTTGACTTCTTATTTTTAGCAATTCCTCTTGCCAAAAAGTACGACCCACCTTGGGTGAATAACAATGCATTTAATAATATTTATTAAAAGTTTATTCACCCAATTTTGGCGCCATAAATGGAAGGAAAGTCAATGCAAGTGGATGAACTAAAGAGAAGTCAAGGATGCATGCTAAAAATAAATAAAATAAATTTAGTTAAAAACAACCAGCAACATGCATAATTGGGCGCCCAATTTGGGTGAGTAAACATGATTTAATTAAATTACCAGAAATATGAAGGACAATTATTAAAAATAGAATGTTGAGGATTATATAAGCATGGGCTGCCATAATGAAGAAGCAATTAATTCTTTTTGCAAAGCATTGCAGCCCAGACAGGTTTTGGCGCCAAAGGAAAGAGGTTTTTGCATTAAAGAGTGTTTTTCATTGCCAGGGAGCTTCAAGGTTTGGCGCCTAGGGTTGGAATGACTTGATTCTTGCTATGATAATTATCTGCATATTGGTATAAGTGCCCAGGTGAATTAAATAATATTTTTGCTTGCTTTGCATGCATGTAAAACCTCAAATTTTAGGAAACTGACTTTATAAGCATATTTTGGTGATAAAAATCAAGTATTCATGCCATGGACTCCATCTTTGTCTGAATAAAATTACAGGTATTCTTCACAGGTATTCAAATCAATGTCAGGTACATTGAATATATCTTCTGAATCTGAAGAAGTTGCCAAATCTGCACAAATGGTTCCAATTGCAAAGGATTCCGGCAAAATTAAAAAAAAAGCTCAGACAAAGATTGTTCCAGCCATGTTGAAGCATGATGAAAGAGAAAGATCAGCAGAATCATGCATAGCTTCCAGATTTGCTGAAGTCAATGATATAGACATAGGCCTTGAACCTATCACCGATTTAATTGACAGATCCAGATCTCATAATTGCAAAGGCTTCCGGCAAAATTCATTCTCTTGTTTCTAACACAGTCCGTGTAGAAGTCAATGCATGGAAAATTCCTTCCAGGATCTTGTGCATGTGCTCCCAATCTTCCAGTTGAAGCCTTCATCGAATTTACTTTGCATGTACTAAAGAAGAATTGCAAAACCTTCAAGGATAAGAGGGAAGACAAGGCAAAGACAATACCCACAAGCAAATCACAGTCACCTGCTTCCAAATCCAGTTTGGTGAGAATCAAATGTAAAAGAGTCAACTACATGCAGAATATGGAAAAAGAACGAGATTGGAAGTGTTGCAGCTTTCTTCCAATTTCTTTTCCTTTTTCTTATTCTTTCTCTTATTTTCTCCGACAAAGTAATTGAACAATCAATTAAATTATAAAACTTAAGTGATTTGTTTAAAAACCGTTACTTGAAGAAGTCAATTACTTGGAAATAGGTGGCAGACATGCAAAATAGAAGGTTCTATTTTGTAGTTATAAATCATGCATGTCATGTAAAGAGGAATTCCAGGAGGAAGATTGCCAGTTGTTCCCCTTTTCACAATTTCTGCATGCTGGAATTCATTTAAAGCTTCCTATTTGTAATTGCCCTTTATACACTATAAATAGAGGAAGAACCTACGGGTTAAAGGATCAGAATTTGTAATCAACATTCTTGTGTTTCAGACTTTGAGCTGAAACCCCTGATTTCTGCAAGCAAAGGAATAGAGAAGAGATTTCCGGAGAACTTTGTGTCAACGATGTATTTTGCTTCTTATTTCTTTCTAGATCTATTCATAAACTTTGTGTTATTATAGATCTAGATCTGAAAGTTTCCTTTGCTTTGAATTCTGTGTTTAATGATCTATTTGTTTTAATCTACGTGCATGCAATCAACTTTGTAAACTATTGCTTGGGTTGCACATCCTCTCTACTTTCTTCCGTTTCCTATTATTTTCCTCTTCTGCAGATTTTTTCCTTTCTTTTACAACTGCTTACTTGCTGCAGAACCGTATAGCTATGGTTCATGAGCTACACAGTTAAAGTAATACCAACAAATAGATACTAGAGAATTTAACTGACAAAATCTTACACGGGAGCCTCACCGGTAAATGAGGGAGATTTATCTCATGACTGCCTAGGTTATCAGCTGTGCAAAAAATCTAGCCAACAATCTTCCAAAGACTGTTAAATTGTTGAGAACCGTGTAAATACTTCTGAAAAATGAGGAGAAAAACCTTCCAAAAACTATTCCTTAATCTGCTGAATTTAAAATCTTGAAAATTTTCCATTTAAACATGTTATTGTGAAGATTAATAATAAATAAGTTATAACATATATTATTTAAAATCTCTTATTATTTCTGAATTGTTAAGAAAAAACCTATTAAATACTTTTTTAACTACGGAAATTTTGTATTTTTATACGGTCTCTAAGTAAAAACGAAAAAAATGGAAATTCATAGAAATGTTACTGTATGTGGTAACTATGGTCACAATGAATGATAGGAGGATTGCAATTATGATGAAGATAAGCAAGGCCAAAATGGAAGGTTCAGAAGAGGGTATGGACACCCATTAGAGCATTATTGATAAAAACTCAATAGTCTAACTGTATTACAAATAATACTGAAAATCAAGACTTTTGCATGGTGATATGGTTCGTTTTAAAATAGACATACATACCAGTGTCCGGGCCCCTTTTTTGGTTGTGATTTTGACCCTAACAAATTAGTAGGCCATATATTTGTTTTCAATATTCCTTGACAAGTATTTAAGGGAATAAACAATGAGAAATCAGTATGTAAGTGTTATCCAATATTCACCCCGGGTAAATTTTGATAACATGTATTAAATTCTCAAGTCCCAGGCAGATGGATTGATTCAGGGAAAAAATCATGTTTCTAGGGTCCCCTCAGATTTTTTCTAACTCCCTTGGCCGAAGAAGAAAAGAGCAAGTTCTGAGAAAATGTGAAAAGTTGCAGAAAACAAGCTTGGGCCAGGAAAAATCATGAAAAATGGCTAAGTCCTAGTCCTCGCAATGGTCGGGACGTGAGGGACATCGGGGCGCGAATCAGCCGAAAGGCCGCCAGGCAGTCTGCAGAGCAAAGGAACATCCGGGCCATCGGGACGCGCGGGACGTGGAAAGCCGGTTCGGCCGAAGGAGAAGAAAATCGACTAACTGCTTTGGGACATTTGGGAAGGTGGTTCGGCCGAAATGGGAACTTTCGCCTTGACATTTGGGACAAAGGGACATGGAAGACGCGGATAGCCGAAAAGCCGAGAGCCAATCATATCACGCCACATGTCACCGGCAGAAAAGGGACAGGGAAGCCCATTTTGGGCGGATCGGAAGTTTTGTCCCAGACAGCAGCCTTTGGGACATTCGGGACAAATGGACGTGGTGGACGCGAAAGAGCCGGCAGACCGCGGACCAACCAAATCATGACACGTGTCACAAGGAGAAAAGTCCAAAATTCAAAGGGTGAGGTTTGAGGGGTCAGCCCGAGCCAATCAAAAGAGGACACGTGTCCTATGGAGCAAGGAATGCGGAGCTCGGGGAGGAGTTAGAGAATTTGGCAAGAAGTTCACCCAAAAGCTAAAAGTAAAGGTCTGCCCGCACCCCGACGACCAATCAATGCATGCCACGTGTCATCCAGGTGGCAGAGCGTGGGAAGAAATTTAAAAATCCGTTTCGCCTTGTTTTGTGCCCTAAATCTTCAGATCTCCATATCTTTTGATCCAGAGCTCGGATTTGCACGTTCTTTATATCAACGAAAGCTTATGAAATTCTCTACATGATTTTGGGGTTAATCTTGAATTTTGGTGCAGTTTGGAGAGAGAAAATTGAGAAACGGCTCTGATGTGTGTTCATGGCCAGAAGTGACATTTCAGCGACCAGATTTAATGCAGAATGGGTCGCATTCTCCTGTAATTTGGTCAAAATGATAGGGTATGGGTTTGTAAGGTCCCCCATGCTATTTTAATGCACCTGCAGTCAAGAAGGAATGGGCTCTCATGTTTTTTGTACGTTTCTGTCTCCTAGGCTCGACCCATGCAATGTAAAAGCCAGATTTGGCTCATTTTCTAAGGGGGAACATTTTTGGGAGATAACTTCTTCTTTCACCTCCAAAGTGATTGATGCAAGAACCAGATCTCTCCAAAAGATTGTAATAGTTTTAACCTCTCTGAGGTTGTAATGCAGTGATTTTGGTACTGGAAATGATAATGCAAGCTTTGTGAATGGTTTTCAGTCCTCTGTTTGTATTATTTGCTTCATTTTAGATCCTAAATTATACCTTATCAGTCTGTGTATGTTTTATGTTGTGAACTTTGGTCAGTTTCTATTTGCATGACAGAAATGTTTCACCACTCCTTTTGGTGCATCACCATCGTTAGTTAGTTTCAATTTTTGCACTTCTATCCCTGCCTCCTTGCAATTTAGAGTAGGATTAGGATCTGAACCTCTGTAGTTGTGCAAGCATTAGATCTAAATCAGAGGAGTTTGAGGAACCAGCCTCTAATCTGGAGATTCCTCTCTCAGTTTCACAAGTCCCACACTTGGAGAGAGGTTTCCATGTTGTGCAATCACACTGGATGCTAGAGTGATCAACCTAGAAGCCTGATCTGCATCCGAGTCTTTGTGAGCCTGTAATAACATTTTAGCACGCCGTGGGACAAGAGGTCTCATTTTTATTACAGCGGGGTTGATGTGCATCTGCTACATTTTCTTGCTTAAAAAGAGCTATTATTTGCATATCCGGCGACTCCAGGAAAGAACCAACTAGTTTTAGCGATGCGGGCACGAAAACTCATGAGAAGAATCAACACAAGGTCAAGAGTTGGAGAAGAAGAAGGCAAAGAGGGAGAAGGATTCAAAGGTCTCCATCTCCACCAAACAGAACTCTCTCAACTCCTCCACAGATAGGCCTTTCATTCGGTATATGAGGGTTTTAAGACCAATTAGAATGGCACAAAACAATCCCTACGTCAACTTCACAGCAGCACCCCACTTGCTCTCAATGCACAACATCCAGTTCTATTGCAGCCTTGAAGAACATTCCCTACTTCACTTTGAGAAAATCGGACTACTCCAGTGATCATGTTAAAGATATTGCTAACCTTTGTGCGATCCATGAAATCAATGAAATGCAAGTGGTGTCAAGTTATTGGCATCTTCCTTGAGGGTAAAGCATTACTGATGGTTTAGGAGCCTTGGAGCTGGTTCTATCACAAACTGGAATCAGTTGTGTATTGCACTTCATGAGCAATTTGGAGAGAAGGGAGACAACTTGTCTCTTTTGGAGCAGCTAACAACCATCAAGAGAGCTCCCAATGAGCAGCTGACCGATTTCAACTTCAGATTTCAAAAGACTTGGGAAAGGATTCCAGTGGCAGTCAGGCCAACAGCAGAAGGTGCTTTTCTATACTATCTCAAAGCTTTAAATTCTGATATTTCTATGTTGATTCAGTCCATGGGAGGCATAACTATCCCTATGGCTTATAGCATTGCCATTAGGGCTGAAAATTGTTTAATCCAAGCTGGCAAACTTGCCCCTAGACCTCCCATGCCATTGTTTCCAAGTTTAGAGAGCCCAAACACTAGTCAAGCACCTAATTTGGCTCCTTCTCCCACTCCTAGAAATCAGAGTTCAAATGAAGCTTCCACTTCATCTCCAAGTGCCCCAAATGAGCTTCAAGAGGTCATGAAGCAATTGCAAAACCTAGGCAATGAGCTAGTTACTCTCAAGAGGCAACAAGCCCAAGGTTTCAGACCTTCTTATCAACCCCAAGCTCAGCCTAATAGACAGCCATACCAACCACAAAGACCACCTAATCCAGATTGCAAATATGAATCAAACAAGGCCTCCTGCCAATAGACCATTCCAGCCCTATAATCCAAATTCCATATCTGCCTCTAAGGCATTAGTGCCAACACAGAACAACATTGCTCAGGAATATGATTGGTGCTTTCCATGTAACGAGCCTCATAACCAATCCATGTGTTTCAATGGTGCTCTCAATCAAGCACTAATGGTGACAACTACCGTGTGGAGGCGAGGCGATCAAAGCAATCAACAACAAGAAACATTCCAACAACAATCAGCCCCAAATGACACCACATTGGTGAACTGGCAAGCAGAGGATTTCTGTGGCATGAATCAGGCGGTTTCTCAAGGTGTTGCAGCCAACACAAGGTCAAAAAGGAGGAATTTGGGTGAAGAACAACCATTAGCCCCAGCCAATCCACAACCTTCGATGGCTCCACAAATGATTGTGCAAGCAAAATCTAATTTCGAATGCACAAGAGGCAGCCAAGAACAGCCCCTAGGCCAACTCAAATACCGATTGTTGCTGCCCACATGCAAGGAGTGAACGTGCAAACCAGGGACAACAAAAGGATACTTCATCCCCATTCAACATCATTGATCAGATGAAGAAGACAAATGTTAATATATCAATGTGGGAATCCCTATCTATCCCAGGCCAAAGAGATCTGCTGCAAGCTGCCATGAAGGATTGGCCAACTTCGAATCAGCAGGTTCAGATGCAAGACAAAGTGCTTACAAATGTTGCCCAGCCTGAAGGAAGTCATGGAGGGAAACAAGGTAAAATGTTGAAGCCCCCTCCTTTCTATGTTTCATTAATCATTGGAAATCAGCTAGTACATAATTGCATGATAGACTCCGGGGCAAGTAGCTCAGTAATGCCTAAATAGATAGTTGATCAGCTAGGGCTCCAGTATGAAATAACATCTAAAGGGGTAGTGCAGCTAGATGGGACAGCAATAGCAACAGTTGGAGTGATTAGAAATTTGAGTCTTACCTTGCACGCATGTCCAAATGTTGTTGTTTTACAAGATGTATCAATCATAGACCTTCCACCACTCTTTGCCCTTTGCTTGTCAAGGGACTTCACAGCCAAGATTGGGGGGTATTTGTCTGTTGATTGGTCACACATGCTATTCAGAACAAGATATGGAACTAAGGCCACAATCAGATCGAACTTATTGCAAACTTCCATATTGAGCCTTACACTCCAAGTCAGATTAATGCCAATTGCTCAGCATTTGATCAAGAAGATCACCCTAGCACTGATGAGGCTGACACCAAGGTTGGAAGTATCCCGGATCTAACTCTTGATGAATGGGCAAACAAGATACATGCATTTGATCCTTATCGAAAGTGGAAGAATCGAGCTAGGGTCTATTGCATACACGAAGAAAATCAACCTCTCCCAAAGCATCACCAAGCCGGATCACAAAGACAAGAATGAAGTATGGCAATTGTTCTTTGATGGGTCAAGGAGTAGACAAGGTGCAGGAGGAGGAGCTATGCTCATTTCACCGCAAGGTATAAGGTATTACGCAGCCTTCCATTTCCAGTTTTCCTGTTCAAACAACACGGCTGAGTATGAAGCCTTAATTCATGGACTATTTGAAAGCGATGAAGAAAGGCATCAGGAATTTACAAGTATTTGGTGATAGTGAGCTGATTGTAAACCAAGTCAAAGGAAAAAATGCTGCCAAAAATGATCTGTTGAAGAACTACAAAAATCGGGTATGGGATCTTATTGAAGATCTTGAAGCTTTTAGCATCAATTCCATCCCAAGAAAAAAGAATGAAGCCGCTGACAGGCTAGCAGCAATTGGGGCTGCGTTTGATGTTGTAGAAAGTATCAAAAGTGAGAAATCTCAGCCTCATATCAAATTGGTTGTGAGACCAGCTGTTCCGGATAACAATACAAGTTGGCAAGTCTTCGAGAATGATCAGCAAATTGTTAATTTCCTACAAGAAGAAGCTGAGTTCTCCGCCAGGAATCAAGACAAGTTGCATCAGCAGTATGGTGACCAAGTGGTGCAGGATGAGGACTAACAAATTACCAAAAGGCCTCATAACCTTGGAGTCGATCTTGACCCCGAATGATCGGTTCGGAAGGAGAAAGCGAACATTCAAGTAAAGGGTGAAGATTGAGCCTATTTTAGTGGAAGAAGGCAAAACATTGCAGATTGGCAAAGTAAGTACCTCACAAGAGAAATCTGATTTTTTTAGCTTTGTCAAGAGTTCCTAGATGTCTTTGCTTGGACTTACAAAGATCTAAGAGGTTTGACCCAAAGTTGGCACAACATACTATTGAATTGGATCCGGAATCCAAGCACCATCGGGCAAAAGCAAAGGCGGTGAATCCCCATATTGAACCTCTCATGAGGAAAGAGTTAAGCAAGCTTATTGAGGCGATATCATCTTCCCCATCAAACACTCAAGTTGGGTCGCCAACTTAGTCCCGATCGAGAAGAAGAATGGAGAGATCAAGTTGTGTGTCGACTTGAGAGATTTGAATAGAGCCTCTCTCGAGGATCATTATCCACTCCCTTCCATGGAGCAAATATTGCAGAGTTGTAGCTGGTTCGAAAAGGTTTTCACTACTTGATGGCTACTCGGGCTACAATCAGGATTATGGTGAGGAGGAAGATCGATTCAAGACAACCTTCACAACCAAATGGGAACATATGCCTACTGAAGATGCCATTTGGCCTATCAAATCTTTGGAGCCACTTTCCAAAGGGCAATGGATATGGCATTGAGGGTTGATCAATAAAATAGTTTTGATATATCTTGATGACATCACTTTGTATTCTCCAAAAATGCGGTGGATCACCTTTTTCATCGAGGCGGGTATTTCGAGAGGTGTAGAAGATTTGGGGTATCATTGAATCCCAAAAATGCATATTCTGGCTCATGAGGAAACTTCTAGGCCATATTGTCTCAAAAGAGGGTTGCATTGATCCAGAGGGTTGAAGCCATAAGAGCACTACCATTGCCAAGTCACAAGAAGGCTCTTCAAAGCTTCTTGGGAAGGATCAATTTTGTCCGCAGGTTTGTCCCAGATTTTGCAGCCCTTGTCAAGCCCATCACCAAAATGTTAAAGAAGAGCATGGCTTTTAAGTGGACAGCAGAAGGCAAGGAGAGTTTTGAAGCAATCAAAGAAGCTATCTCTCAAGCACCAACTCTCATCAACCCAGACTTCTCCAAGGATTTCATCCTCTATGCATTTGGAGGTGATGACACTATTTCTGCCATTCTAGTACAGCAGAACAAAGATAATGATGAGCAGCCGGTTGCCTTCTTCAGCCAGAGCCTAGATGACTATGAGGTGAGGTACTCTTTTATTGAGAAGCATGTGCTTGCAGTAATCAGAAGCTTGAAGAAATTCAAGCATTTAATCTCAAACAACAAGGTCCAGTTGCTGGTCTCACATCTTTGGGTTAAGGACTTCCTCCTCAACAAGGATTTGAATGAGAAAAGGTGAGGTTGGATCACCTGTGTCATGGAGTATGACATTGAGATCAACATCACCAAGCTGGTAAGAGGGAAAGGATTGTGTGAGTAGCTGGTTTTGGGGAAACAAAAAGAAGTATGCAATGAAGAAGAGGCTGTTTTGACAGTCCAAGACAGCCATGAGCCAAGTGGCAATCAAGAAGAAGACAATGCTGCCCCCACTCCTTGCTGGACCCAAGGTATTATGCACTTCCTAGGCACAGGTCTATGCCCTCTGGAAATGAACAAGACCCAAAGGAGACACTTGAGATGCAGGTTGTCCCATATGCCATTGTTGATGGAGTTTTGTTCAAGAAAGATGTGAATGGAGTGCTGCTGAGATGCATTAGCACAAATCAGATTCAAAGGGTGTTGGAAGAGTTCCATGATGGACCAGCTGGTGGCCATTTTGCACCAAGAGTGACAGCTCTAAAAATCATGAAGTCTGGTTATTATTGGCCTAAGATCTTCAGTGATTGCTATGCATGGATCAAGAGGTGTAAGAATTGTGCATTCTTCACAGGAAAAGAGAGACTTGCTGCCCTTCCATTACATCCAATCTCAGTTGACCAGCCATTCATGCAATGGGGTTTGGACTTCATTGGAGTCATTAATCCCAGATTGCCAAGGGCACAAATGGATTTTGTGACCATGAGACTACTTCACCAAATGGATGAAGCAATAGCACTCAAAGAGGCAACCGAGTCTAGCATCTTAGACTTTTATGAGGGGATAACAACCAGATTTGGTGTACTGCTTTCAATAATCTCGATAATGCATTGGCATTCATTGGATCTAAGGTAGTGAATGGGCTGTCAAGAACGGTATTTACCTAAGCACTTCATCAAACTATTACCCTCGAGGTAATGGCCAGGCCGAGTCTACAAACAAGAACTTGTTGAGGATCATTAGGAGGACTCTTGACGAGAATCAGAGGTCTTGGCATACCAAACTGAAATCAGCCTTATGGGCTGATAGGATAACTCCCAAAAGATCCACGGGTAACTCTCCATTCGGGCTTGTCATGGAAGAGAGGCAATCTTGCCCATGTCACTTGAGTTGCCAACGTTGGAACTCATGAAGCAGCTGGAGTTGCTGGAATTTGAGCCCATGGAAGTGAGGTATGTAGAGTTGATGGAGCTGCGAGAGATCAGAAATCAGGCATCCCAAGCAATGGAAAAGGATCAAGCTTTGATCGAAGACCTTTGATAGGAAGGCCAAAGATAGATCTTTTCAAGTTGGAGATCTAGTGTTGAAATGGGATGTGGACGAGCAAAATTGGGAAGGCATTCAAAATTTGATGTCATTTGGAGTGGCCCATACATGGTCACAAAGTGCAAGAACAACAATGCTTTCGATTAGCCTCATTTGGATGGTGAAGAATTGCAGATTCCATCAATGGAATCTATCTCAAGCGTTGCTTCTAGAGGAAGTTCACTACCTCTGTAAATATTAGATTAGATTTTATTTCCTCCAGTGCTTGTGCACATTGTTTCTTATAGGTTAGTTTTTGTTTTCCCTAAGTGCTTGGCACTGCTTACTGTCCATGGAAATGTTTTGCGATCCTTGCTTTCATCGGTGATATTCCATCTTCCTCCTTATACATTACGAGTCGATTGGGGTTCTAAACCGAATATTTGATGACTCCATGCCCAATGGACTGCTTGAGCTCTTGGTATCTTCTACCTAGCGGTAGGTAACCCCGCTTGAGTCGCCAAATTGTTATCCAATTTTCACCCCGGGTAAATTTTGATAACATGTATTAAATTCTCAAGTCTAGGCGAGATGGATTGATTCGGGGCAAAAATCATGTTTAGGGTCCCCTCATTTTTCTAACTCCTTGGCCGAAGAAGAAAAGGGCAAATTACGAGAAAATGTGAAAAGTTGCGAAAAAACAAGCTTGGGCGAGGAAAAATCATGAAAAATGGCTAAGTCCTAGTCCTCGCAACGGTCGGGACGTGAGGGACATCTGGGCGCGAATCGGCCGAAAGGCCGCCGAGGCATTCTGCGCCAAGCAAAGGAACATCCGAGGCCGTTGGGACGCGTGCGAGACGCGAAAGCCGGTTCGACCAGGAGGAGAAGAAAATCGACCAACCTTTCTGGGACATTTGGGACAAGAAAGGCGAAGGATGCGAATCGGCAGTTCGGTGAAACGGGAACTTTCGCCTTCGGGATATTTGGGACAAAGGGACGTGGAAGACGCGGATAGCCGAAAATCCGAGAGCCAATCATATCACGCCACGTGTCACCGGCAGAAAAGGGACAGGGAAGCCCATTTCGGGCGGATCGGAAGTTTTTGTCCCAGACAACATTGGGACATCCGGGACAAATGGACGCGGTGGATGCGAAAAGAGCCGGAAAACCCGCGGACCAACCAAATCATGACACGTGTCACAAGGAGAAAAGTCCAAAATTCAAAGGGCGAGGTTTGAGGGTCGGCCAGGCGATCAAAAGAGGACACGTGTCCTATGGAGCAAGGAATGCGGAGCTCGGGAGGAGTTAGAGAATTTGGCAAGAAGTTCACCCAAAAGCTAAAAGTAAAGGTCTGCCCCATTGCACCCCTGACGACCAATCAATGCATGCCACGTGTCATCCAGTGGCAGAGCGTGGGAAGAAATTTAAAGATCCGTTTCGCCTGTTTTGTGCCCTAAATCTTCAGATCTCCATATCTTTTGATCCAGAGCTCGGATTTGCACGTTCTTTATATCAACAGAAAGCTTATGAAATTCTCTACATGATTTCGGGGTTAATCTTGAATTTTGGTGCAGTCTGGAGAGAGAAAATTGAGAAACGGCTCTGACGCGTGTTCATGGCCAGAAGTGACATTTCAGTGACCAGATTTAATGCAGAATGGGTCGCATTCTCCTGTAATTTGGTCAAAATGATAGGGTATGGGTTTGTAAGGTCCCCCATGCCATTTTAATGCACTGCAGTCAAGAAGGAATGGGCTCTCATGTTTTTGTATGTTTACTCTCTAGGCTCGACCGCAATGTAAAAGCGGTTTGGCTCATTTTCTAAGGGGAACATTTTTGGGAGATAGAAACTTCTTCTTTCACCTCCGTAAGTGATTGATGCAAGAACAGACCTCTCAAAAGATTGTAATAGTTTTTACCTCTCGAGGTTGTAATGCAATGATTTTGATCTTGGAAATGATAATGCTGAAGCTTTGTGAATGGTTTTCGAGTCCTCTGTTTGTATTATTTGCTTCATTTTAGATCCTAAATTATACCTTATCGATCTGTGTATGTTTTATGTTGTGAACTTTGAGTCGTGTCTATTTGCATGGCAGAAATGTTTCACCACTCCTTTTGGTGCATCACCATCGTTAGTTAGTTTCAATTTTTGCACTTCTATCCCTGTCTCCTTGCAATTTAGAGTAGGATTAGGATCTGAACCTCTGTAGTTGTGCAAGCATTAGATCTAAATCAGAGGAGTTTGAGGAACCAGCCTCTAATCTAGAGATTCCTCTCTCAGTTTCACAAGTCCCACACTTGGAGAGAGGTTTCCATGTTGTGCAATCACATTGGATGCTAGAGTGATCAACCTAGAAGCCTGATCTGCATCCAGGGGTGCTGTGAGCCTGCAACAATAGTAAGAAATTGCAATTTACAACCACATAAAAGAGCAAACTGTCAGCAAATTTTGATTTGACAGGCACCGTTAAGTTCAAATTCAAGGCCTGCCCATATTTGAAGCATCTATCAAGACCGAAACTCTACCAAAAACCCATGTTTGTGAATAAACAATGAAAAACTGTATATGATAATAATTATAGTACATGAAAGTCCAATCATAAGTCCTGGGAAGATGGCTTTGGAGGCAATCTGCAGCAGGTTCTAAGGTAGAAAAAACACCAATTTCCTAAGAGTTTACCTCAATTTCTAAGAAATTGAGATAACAAACAAAGCTGACTTAGTTGTGGGAAAACTCTATGACTAAATGTATTTGAGCCAAAATAATACAGATATGGGTGATCTCTGGGAAGTTTCTATGCTTCTGCATTAGCATGGCAGAAATAAGTTCTTGTGAACTGCTATTTATTAAAGATCGGTCACAAAGATCGATTCCAATCAATATAGCTAATTCCCCAAAATGCTATATTACATAAAAATGCATTATAGAATGCCAAATATACATAAATATATCTTCTAAAAAGACTAAGTTACCTATTGAACCTAGACCTGAATTGCAAGCCCTAGCATGCTAGTAATGCAAAGCACTTGCATTGCCCGAGGAAATAGGAAATTTTGACAGGCTATAGAATCCCAAGTTGCGGGAACATGCACAAGATCCTCAATCCAGTAGAACAGATCAATGCCAAATATTGGGTTTGTGCCACATACCCAAAAAAGACACCAAAAAAGAATGAAGTTAGGCTCATTTGGAGGAAAATTTGGAGAAATAGATACCCCTCAATCCTCTATAAAATTCTGAAACTACATAGAAACAACTGCTACAGAAATACACGAGAAGACTTTAACTTGAAAAGCCTAATGAGAGGAAAACTAGTTGGAAATAGAAAATGTTCAGTTCCGTTCCTTTCTTTGGCCAAGGAAATTACAAAGAACTTGGGTAGAGCATATTACAACAATCTTGATGTAGGAACATCTTGTATATATCCAATTTTGGCTTGTATAAGCTTGATAGGGTGTCTTAGGATGTTTAGAAGGTGTTTTAGTCCATGTGGACTCATGAAATTGTAATAAGAGCTCATATGGAGTTTCCCTCCAAAATGGCTCATTTAAATATGTGAATTGTCTTTGAGTCATGCTAGTGTGTTGGTAGGCATAGGAGTTAGTATGTTAGTCATTCAAGTGTTAGTATGGGATTTACATAAATGTTATAGGGTGAACATGTAATGAACTCACCTACTTGACCCCTACTAAGGTGTAAACTTAATATAGCCGGCTTAACCTTGTATGAGTTAGGTGGTGGAAACCTAACTAACTACCTTCCACTTTTCATATCTATGCTAAGGAATTCGAGTGAAAGGGTTGTTGAAGGTTGAAGAGAGAGAGAGGAACTTTGTAACTGAGCCATAATGGCTCTTGAAGCTCTGCACATTTCATGATTTATTCAAAAACTATGTAGGAAGACTTGTCATGATATTATGATGGAATGTTTAAGGATTAGATGAATTAATCTCTTGTATAAATGTTGTGTAAATGTTCATTACTGGTCTAGAGGGATTGACAGTTCCAAGAATGCAAGAAGAAGTCTGCAGGAAGGTAGTGACAGTGAAGACTAGCATGGGATTGTGTGGAGACTTGAGGTGAGTTGGTGGAAGAGTAAGAGGATGATAGAAAGGGTTTCATAGGTGACTATTTCATGATAGCTTTTGATAAAAATATCTATAAGAGTATGACCGAGGAATTTTGAGAGAGGAGACATGTTCTTTGTTCTTGTAATTGAATGTGTAAATGTTCAAAACTGTGATCTTGTGTATGACAGTCCTTGTGTAACGGAGTTGAGGGTTTTGAGAAGTGGTAACCCTTGTCAAGAGGAGAGTGTTGTGGTGTAATGGTTTATATATTCTGTGGCATTTCATTGAGTCCTTAGGAACTCCATAAAGATAGAAAAAGATGAAAAAAACTTAGAAAGCATCCCTTGGCAGACTGTACCCTGTTCTGGGGTCTAGGAAACTAAGAAAAATTAGTGTGAGAAGCAAATGCACGGTGAAAACTTCATGTAAAGTTATTGTCAAGCTGGTATTGGTGAATGAAATGTGACTGAGACTCCTTAAGTCCATAAGAAAGTAGTATTTTTCCCTAAACTGTGGAACTCAGGTTTAATTGTGTTGTATCCAGTTTGTGGAGTTTAGAAGCAAATTTTCTTGAAAGATGACCTTAGTTCATCCCAGTTAGAGCATACATGTTCTTGTAGAGTGAGTAAAGGTGGTGTGGAATTGTGAAGGAATAGGAAGTATTATTCAATTACAAAAAGTGTTGAAGAAAGAAAGATTCCTAATATTCAGTCCTAGAATTTGATTTTGTGACAGTGCCAATTTGCCATGAAACAAGAACTCTTATAAGATAAGTTGGTGAAGAAGGTGTGCCAAGTTTTTAGGTATTGTTGATAGGTTGGGTGAAGAAAAGGAATTATAGGTGAGTTCCAAATGTGTAAGAAGGGTCAAAACAGGGAAAAGTGAGTTCCATTATCTAAAAGTTGTCAAACTCATTCCTAGACTGTGTATGCCCAGAATTAGAGGGCTTGAGAGTACCAGTTGATGAATTGACATGAATTTTAAGTCTTGAAAGGACCCTGCAGAGGTAGGAGGAAGGTGAAACAGACAAGAAAGTTTGGTGATTATTGAGGAATCAGGATATTTTGAATTAGAAAGCAAAAGAAGAAGTGCTCAGTTCTTGGTGGTAAACTGTGACAGTTTTGAGAAATAATATGAAAACAGAGACCTCATGGAGGATTCTAAAGGAATAAGTGTCAAGAGGGTTAAGCATGGTTGTTAGCATGATTGATAGGATTGAGGAAGAGTGCAATTCCATTTGGGAACCAAGGAGTAAGAAGAAACACTTGACTGTACTGTACAGTCTTAGAGGAGTAAACCAAGATAGGCAGAGTAAAGAGAGAAAACCAGTAACTCTGGGTGAGAGGCTATTAAGGAGTGACAAGAAAACAAGTTGGAAGAGTGTAATAGGATAAGCTGAAGGCAATTGAGAAAATATTTCCAAGGAAAGGAGTTAAAACAGAGTATAGAGGACTGTGGGAGTCAAGAAACACTAAGAAGAAAAGGAGGTTAAAACTTGAAACATAGGCTGAATGAAACCAAGAAGGTTAATGAACCTTGAATGAAGCTTGAACAAGTTGGAAGTAAGTGGGTTAAGAAGTTTAGAAGAGTGAGACAAGTTATTAAAGTGCAAAACCAAGTTTTTGCATTGAAAGCAAGAAACTTGAGAGACCTAGAGAAAAAGGAGGGTTTGGTGTTGGGAGAAGTAGAGGAGTTGGAGGACAAAACATAAAATATACCAAAATTTATCTTCTAAAATATACATAAAGATGCCTAACAAAACATCAAATACACATAAATATATATATTCTAAAATAACTAAGTTATCTGTTGAACCTGGACTCTGAATTGCAGGTTGTGGCATGATAGTAAGGCGAAGCACTTGAATTGTCCAAGGAAACATCAAATTTAGGCAGAGTGTAAATTCCCATATTGCAGCAGCATGTGCAAGATCCTCAAACTGATAGAACAGATCAATGTCAAATATTGGGTTTGTGCCACATGCCCAAGCATGAGAATCATTTCACATCTTTATTTCTTTCATCAACAAGCTCAAATTTTATGGCCTTGCTTCAGCTTGTAATACAAACCCACATTTCTTCCTTCAAGTGACCAGTTAATTGAGTTATTAAAGATACTGCAAATCAAGGTTATCATTCTCCTATCATCTCACCTTTCATTGTCTACCAATTCTCTTGGTGATGCTCTTGATTTATGATGTGGATTTCCAGGCCGCAACATCTCAATCACATTTCTAGTTAGGAAACCACAGACTTTGCAATAATGAATAAACAAAAAGTTGAATAACAAAAACAACAGCTCAGAGATAGAGATAAAAGGAAGATACAGAATACCAAACATGTAAGAGACAAACACAAGATTTACATTGTAAAACCCCAGCTGAGTGCTTAGGGAAACATCCACGGTGCAAGACATCAAGCTTTTGTTAACTCAAGAAGAATACATTACATACGAACTTGTTATATGAGCTACTTTTGCTCTTCACAAAGATAAATACACATTATTGGCAAAGTGTAGTTAGGATTCCTCCTAAGAAAGAGTGGAAAAACGCCATTAGGATTTTCCTTCCTAAAAATAGAATTCGATGGAATTCGTCTTTCTAGAAACAAAGGGATCGACTCTTTAATTTTTTCTTCTGGGGCTCCCCCCCAAACCGCTGCTAAGGGGGGCATTGAAAAAAGTGGGGGCAATTCCCCCAAACCCTCCCTTCGGGAAGTGAGCTACAAACTGCACCGCAAAAGGATCCAACATTTAACTTTGATGTCATGTATCTAACATTTCTCATAGTAGGCCTCTTGACGGGCAATGAATTGCTGCAATGAAGAACAATTATAAGGACTGTAAGCATCGATTCCTTATGTAACTCAGAAATTTCAAGATCCAAAACATATTATGAACCATTTGCATTTTCAAGCATCCAGTTAACCAGTTTGAGGAGCACTACTCCAAAATTATAGACACCACTTTTTAGGTCGTAACCTTTAATGTGTAAGAAAACTCAAGAAATGGGGAACCTGAGTGAATTGTAATAACTAATAAGTATGTAAGATCTCAAAATCAAAGTATATAATTGTGAGACAAAATTAGAATAGGGTCTTTCAAAAGTCTCGATAAATCTTCTAGTCTAGATTTCCATGGCATTTTGGACTTTCAGGATCTCTCTCAAAGTGTACACTACAATTTCGAGCATCTCCACTCCAATACTGTCAAATTTTCAGGTCCCCTCTCAGATTTGATGCAATGGGACTATTAGGTCCACTCTAAAAGCATGGATTGAAATTTTAAGCATCTGCATTGTGATATTGCACTTTGTTTTGTACATGTGTGCTTAGTTTTTTAGTCCTAGTAATGCCAAGTCTTTAGGTGGCCTCAGTTCTCTTGAAACAAGCAATATTTCAGATTTCTCATCGCATAATTACTTTTCTACAAGGGGGTTTCTCTGCATTGATTATTTCTATAATTTGCATTGTAATTTCCTTAAGCCGAAAACAACCATTCTAATATTAGAGGTTTCAAACTTTTCTCACCAATTGTAAACCACGGAAAGAATTAAAATGTGTATTTTACATGACACAAGGTTCCAGCCTGAGGCCATAACATTCCTGTTGATACACAAAAAGATTCCCTATTTCCGCATTCTGATATTACAGTGCTTTGTACATGCGTGCTCAGTTTTTAAATCCTAGTAATTGCAATCTTAATCCTATGGTGAGTCTTTAGGTGGCCTCAGTTCTCTTAAATATGGAATATTTCATATTTTTCACCAGTACTAGTATGTATATAGTTTTGCTTATCCGGAGCAATGCATCCATAAGACCCTGCGACTCCAGACATGGTCCCGTATCCTTGATTGCATTTTCCCAAGATCTTAGCCACGCCAAAATCAGTCACACGAGCAAGAAGTTTCTCATCCAAGAAGATATTGTTTGATTTTATGTCACAATGAATGATAGGAGGATTGCAATTATGATGAAGATAAGCAAGGCCAAAATGGAAGGTTGGGAACAGGGAATGGACACCCATCAAAGCATTATTGATAAAAAAATCAATAGTCTAACCGTATTACAAATAATACCGAAAATCAAGACTTTTTCATGGTGGTATGATTCGTTTTAAAATACATGTACATACCAGTGTCCAGGCCGTTTTTTGGCTGTGATTTTGACCCTAACAAATTAGTAGGCCATAACTTTGTTTTTAATATTCCTTGACAAGTATTTAGGGGAATAAACAGCAGAAATCTGTATGTAAGAAATTGCAATTTACAACCACATAAAAGAACAAACTGTCAACAAATTTTGATTTGACAGGAACCTTTAAGCTCAAATTACGGGCCTTCCCATATTTGAAGCATCTATGAAGACCGAAACTCTACCAAAAACCCATGTTTGTGAATAAACAATCAAAAAGTGTAATAGATAATAATTATAGTACATGAAAGTCCAATCATAAGTCCTGGGAAGATGGCATTGGGGGCAATCTGCAGCAGGTTCTAAGGTAGAAAAAATGCCAATTTCCTAAAAGTTTTTCTCAATTTTCTAAGAAATTGAGATAACAAACAAAGCTGGCTTAGTTGTGGGAAAACTCTATGACTAAATGTATTTGAGCTAAAATAATACAAATATGGGTGATCTTTGGGAAGTTTTTATGCTTCTGCATTAGCACGGGAGAAATAAGTTCTTGTGAACTGCTATTTATTGAAGATCGGTCACAAAGATTGATTCCAATCAATATAGCTAATTCCCCAAAATGCTATATTGCATAAAAATGCATTATAGAACACCAAATATACATAAATATATCTTTAAAATAACTAAGTTACCTGTTGAACCTAGACTTGAATTGCAAGCCCTAGCATGCTAGTAATGCAAAGCACTTGCATTGCCAGAGGAAACAGGAAATTTTGACAGAGTATAGAATCCCATGTTTCGGCAGCATGTGCAAGATCCTCAATCCAGTAGAACAGATGAATGTCAAATATTGGGTTTGTGCCACATACCCAAAAAAGACACCAAAAAAAAATGAAGTTAGGTTCAAGTTGGAGGTAACTTTAGAGAAATAGATACCCCTCAATCCTCCTAAAAATTCTGAAACTACATAGAAATAACTGCTACAGAAAGACATGAGAAGACTTTAACTTGAAAAGCCTAATGAGAGGAAAACTCGTTGGAAATATAAAATGTTCAGCTTCCTTTCCTTTCTTTGGCCAAGGAAATTACAAAGAACTTGGGTAGTGCATATCACAACAATCTTGATGCAGGAGTATCTTGTATATATCCAATTTTGGCTTGAATAAGCTTGATAGGGTGTCTTAGGATGTTTAGAAGGTGTTTTAGTCCATGTGGACTCATTAAAATGTAATAAGAGCTCATATGGAGTTTCCCTCCAAAATGGTTCATTTAGATATGTCAGTTGTCTTTGACTCATGGTAGTGTGTTGGTAGGCCTAGGAGTTAGTATGTTAGTCATTAAGTGTTAGTATGGGCTTTATATAAATGTTATAGGGTGAACATGTAATGAACTCACCTACTTGACCCCTACTAAGGTGTAAACTCAATACAGCTGGCTTAACCTTGTATGAGTTAGGTGGTGGAAACCTAACTCCCTTCCACTTTTCATATCTATGCTAAGGAATTCGAGTGAAATGGTTGTTGAAGGTTGAAGAGAGAGAGAGGAACTCTGTAACTGAGACATAATGGCTCTTGAAGCTCTGCACATTTCATGATTTATTCAATAAAGCTTCTTCATTGATTCAAAAAATTTGTACGAAGACTTGTCATGATATTATGATGGAATGTTTAAGGATTAGATGAATTAATCTCTTGTATAAATGTTGTGTAAATTTTCATTACTGGTCTAGAGGGATTGACAGTTCCATGAATGCAAGTAGTAGTCTGCAGGAAGGCAGTGACAGTGAAGACTAGCATGGGATTGCGTGGAGACTTGAGGTGAGTTGGTGGAAGAGTAAGAGGATGATAGAAAGGGTTTCATAGGTAACTATTGCATGATATCTTTTGATAAAAAGATCTATAAGAGTAGGACTGAGGAATGTTGAGAGAGGAGACATGTTCTTTGTTCTAGTAATTGAATGTGTAAATGTCCAAAACTGTGATCTTGTGTATGACAGTCCTTGTGTAACGGAGTTGAGGGTTTTGAGAAGTGGTAACCCTTGTCAAGAGGAGAGACCTGTGGTGTAATGGTTTATATAGTCTGTGGCATTTCATTGAATCCTTTGGAACTCCATAAAGATAGAAAAAGATGAAAAAAACTTAGAAAGCATCCCTTGGCAGACTGTACCCTGTTCTGGGGTCTAGGACTAAGAAAAATTAGTGTGAGAAGCTAATGCACGGTGAAAACTTAATGTCAAGTTATTGTCAAGCTGGTATTGGTGAATGAAATGTGACTGAGACTCCTTAAGTCCATAAGAAATTAGAATTTTTGCTTAAACTGGGGAACTCAGGTTTAATTGTGTTGTATCCAGTTTGTGGAGTTTAGAAGCAAATTTTCTTGAAAGATGACCTTAGTTCATCCCAGTTAGAGCATACATGTTCTTGTAGAGAGAGTAAAGGTGGTGTGGAATTGTGAAGGAATAGGAAGTATTATTCAAGTGCAAAAAGTGTTGAAGAAAGAAAGATTCCTAATACTCAGTCCTAGAATTTGACTTTGTGACAGTCCCAATTAGCAACAACTTGGAAACTAATGAAGAAGATCTTGGCGTTGATGAATCATTTGATGAAGAAGACTTTTTAGATCCCGCTAGCGACTCCAACATTGGTTACCTGGACTATGAATCTGACGAGGGCTATTATGAATCTTTTGAAGATTCTGATGGTCACACATTCACGGTATTCATAAGGTCCCAAACACGCCAAAGTGTTGAAGCTTCCTCAAGTGGCCAAATAAGAGAAAGAGAAGATCCTGGGCCAGATGTTATCATCCTAAAAAGAGGCAGTCCACTACCCTCTTTATTAGCTCCCAGAGATAAGCAAGTAGGTTCTTTCAATCAGCAGCAAAGGACCAACGGACAACCAGCTGAAGTAAGTCAAGCTTTCGACATTATTGGTCATATTAAAAAGACCAAAATTCAGATGTCAGAAGATGAGTATTTGAGGGCATTTCTTTATCAGTTAAATAGGTTGGTAAAATATGTGCAAAGTAATGGTCCCAATACTCCAACAAATAGTGTTTCACGGGGTATCTTGTCTAGTCCGAAGATCACTCCTCCTTCGATTACTTATTAATTTATAAATTAAGTAATTGCATTTTAGATTCTGGAGCTTCCGACAATGTGATGCCTGTCAAATTTGTTGATGCTCTAGGTCTCACATTGACAAAAACCATTGGAAGATGTTATTAAATGGAAAGACAAGTACCTCTAGTTGGGAAAATCAAAGATGCACAAGCAATACTTGCTTCATTCCCAGACAAAAGATTAAAGTTGACTATCCTTGTAGCGGATATCCCAGTGTCTTGTGGCATGCTGTTGAGCAGGAACTTCTGTAAAGAATTGGGCGGAGAAGTCAAGATGGATTGGTCTTGTGCGCACATACCAATCAAGGGAGTGAATCAAAAGTTAGAACCTGAGAAGAAATCTAAGTACACAGTATCAAAATCTGAAGATCCTAGATCTCAGATCTTGTTCCAGAATCTGATCACAGAGTCCATTATCTAGAACTAGATAAAGAAGAAGCCCAACCTGTGATCCAAGAGCCACATCAACTGGATAATAAGATTTGGTCTCTGGAGTTTGATGGCAGTTGTTGTTCATTTGGATTCGGTGCAGGTGTTGTTCTTATTTCTCCTGAGGGAAAAATGCATGCACATTCCCTCAAGTTAATGTTTGAAAACACTAACAACACAGCGGAATATGAAGCACTGTTGTTAGGTATGGAGCAGGCAAGAACAATGGGAATCAAGCTCTTACACGCAAAGGGGGACGCTGAGTTGATTGTTAAGCAGATATGAGGTCTCTACCAAGTCAAAAAGGACAAACTTTGGCATTATAGAGACCGGGTCTATTCTGTTATCCTAGGTTTTGTGGCTTTCTCAGTATCCTTGTTGGCTAGATTTTCTGCATAGCATCAAACCTAGGCAGTCATGAGATAAATCTCCCTCATTTAACCGGTGAGGCTCCCGTGTCAGATTTGTCAATAAAAATGTGTTTCTATCTATCAGGGGTTTTACTTTAACAACTTAGTTCATGAACCATAACTAAGAAGTTTTGCAGCAAGTAAGCAGCTGTTTAAGAAAGGAAGAATGAAAGAAGAAGAAATTCAAGGTATTACAGAGAGGAAGTAAGGAAGATGTGCATCCTAATTAGTAGATTGCAGAGCTAATCACATGCACATAGAAGAAACTCAAATAGATTTGAACACACAGAATTATGAAACAAAGGCAGCTCTAGATCTAGATCTAAAATAACACAAAGTTTACTTAAAGATCTAAGATTTAAAGCAAGAAACACAGAAAGTGACACAAAGTTCTCCGGAAACCTGCTTCTTTGTATTCCTCTGCAACAAGTGGCTCTCAGGGGTTCAGCACAAAGTCTAGAACACAAGATTGCTTCTTACAAATTCTGATCGATGATTAACCCGAAGGTTCTTCCTCTACTTATAGAATGTAGAGGGGCAATTACAAGCTGGAAGCTTTAGTTGAACTGGCACATGTGGAAGTCGAAAAAGAAACAGCTGGCAATCTCCTTCCTGGAATTCCTCTTTGCGTGACATGTATGATTTGCAACTGAAAATAGAACCTTCTATTATGCACGTCCGCCACCTATCTCCAAGTAATTGACTTCTTCAAGTAATGGCTTTTAAACCAATCACTTAAGTTGTATAATTGAATTGATCGCTCAATTACTTTGTCGAAGGAAAGAAGAAGGAAGAGGAAAGCTGACTTTGTCGGAGGAAAGAAGAAGGAAGAGGAAAGCTAACTTTGTCTTTTTTCATGTCTGCATGCAGCTGATTCAAACTGGATCTGGAAACAAGCTAGAATTAGTTGGATCTTGAAGCGGCTGGATCTGGAAACAAGCTGGAATTGCAAGCAGTTGGAATTGGAAGCAAACTGGATCTGGAAACAAGCTGGAATTGCAAGCAGTTGGAATTGGAAGCAAGCTGGATCTGGAAACAAGCTGGAATTGCAAGCAGTTGGAATTGGAAGCAAGCTGGAATTTTTCCTTCACATTGTCTTCTCTTTTATCCTTTGAAGCTTTTGCAGTTCTTCTGTTGTACATGCATCAGTGCAAGGTTGGCCGTAGATAACTCATCATCCTTATTTTTAATTGCATATGAGCAATTAAAAATTAAAGCACTAGGATGAATGAAAATTCAATGAAAGCTTATTGGAAGATGAGAGCACATGCAGGATCTTGGAAGGAATTTTCCACGCTTCTTCTTCACGGGTTGCATTCAAAACAAGAGGATGAAGCCTTTGTGCGAAGCTTTTGCAACTATGAGATCTGGATCTGGATCTGCATATGGATCTGGATATAGATCTGCACTGCACTATACAAACTTTGCAACTGGGCTATGGATGGAAAAGCTGAACTTGAATAATTCCACTTTTAATGCTTTGAATCTGCCGCGCATGAGTGAAGTTTCTCTGCTCTGGATCTGTCTATCAATTTAGCAAGAGGTTTCTTTTTCATCTTTCTTCGCCATAGCTTTGTCTATCTTTTATCTGAATGTCTTTTTCTTCTTATTTGGTTTGGAATTCTTCAATCTTGGTGTAGATCTGGACAATTCTTCAGATTCGGAGGATATATGCAATGTATTGGACATTGATAAAAGCTCCTCTTCTTTTATAAAGCACCTGTAATGAATTCCTGCAATTTATTCAGACAAAAATGGCCACCGGAGTATGAATAGTGAATTTAAATTATAAAAATCTGCACTTTTCAAGCCTGCTGCCCCAAAAATTGGTGTTTAATTTGCACATAAAGAGAGCATGAATCCTTTCAATCAACACCTGAGCTCCTTTAACACCTGTGAAAACAATTGTGCAGACGAAGATGAACCTTTTCCAAAGCATGCGCCAAATCTGGAAGCTTTTAGCCTTTGTTAGCACTTTGTCTGTGCAAAATCCTTCCTCTAATGGGGCGCACTTTTTCTCCTTGCTGCAATTCTTTACTGTGTGTAAATAATTCATCCATATGGCTGCCCATGCTTATATAACCTTCATAATTCTATAATTAATAATTGCCCTAACAATTAAAGGCAATTAATTAATTAAAAATCATGCTTTTCTCTTTTAAAAAAGCATGTTTAAGGACAGCCATCCAATAAATTAAATTAATCCAATTTAATCCTCCACACTTCACTTCACTTAAGCTTCATAGTGTGCTTTGACCATAGCCACTGAAAATAGGAATTAATATAATCATTTAATACTTTAAAAAGTATTAATTCCTTCTCAAAAGGGGCTGCATTAAATAAATTAAATTTATTTAATTTTAGAATTCTATTTCCAATTGATTTATTCCCTTTGCTTTTGTTGACTTTTCCACAAGCTTGGGTGCCAAAATTGGGTGAATAAATATTAACAAATATTTATTTAATGCATTATTATTCACCCAAGGTGGGTCGCACTTTTTGCATAATAGAATTCTATTTTTAAGAATTTCTGACAATGGGATTTTTACCTGCAGAGGCACCACAAATCCCATGATCCACTTAAGTGATTTGACTTTGATAATGGGATTATTTACCTGCAGGTAGGCACTAAAATCCCATGATTTCACTTAAGTCACTTTCCTTTTATTATATCATGGGAATTTTCACCTGCTCATGAGGTAGGCAATAAATTCCCACACTGCTGACCTCTATTTTTCCCACTGCGGCTTAAGTGACTTTTATAACATGGGAAAAAGTACCTGCCAGGCAGGGATAAAAGTTCCCATCCCACACTGCTGCTTATGTTTTTCCCATCGCAGCTTAAATCCTTTGTTTTCCAAAAATGCGCCCATCCCCGCAGGGGCTTTCCTGTGCACGACTTCACTTTTTCCCAGTGATCCAGACCTCGGATGATGACTTCCTCCGGGCAAAATGTGCGTGTATGTTTTCCAGTGCTCCCGAGGCCAAAATCGGGCTTACCGTGAAGGAGTTGTTCGGAGAAATTTCACGAGAAAGCGAGCAGGACACCACAAAAACACGAAAAATTGCCAAAAGTTACAATAAAGCCCAAAACTTAAAATAAGTTAAAACCCTTACACATATAGGAATAATAACATATTCGCTCATAACAGAGTTAAAACGGAGCGCAAATAGCCTCATACGGGGCTCAAAATAATTAAATACAAATTTCCCGCAGACAAATCCCGACGACGGAATAAAACAATTTTGGGCATCTGGGTATTTGGCGAAAAGGGCTAATATGGCTCTTTGGGATTATCTTGACGCAATACAGAACTTTCAGGCAATAAAAACAACAAATGACCCATTATTTTAAAAGTACGAAATTTTTTCAAATTGGGTAGTCACAGATTTCGGGTGAAATCTGAGTGACACCAATCCTATATTCCGAGAGAGAGAAATTTTAGAGCTGATTCACTTGTGGTTACTGATTCACAGGGGGATTACAAAGTTGAGATGGTCTTCCATCCGAAGGTTCCTGATAACGTCCAACAATGGCAGGTTTTTAATGATGACAAGCAGATCGCTGCATTTCTCCAACAAAAGGACAACTTCAAAGAGATCTACTACGAGGGAAACAACTCACCTCCAAGACAAACTACTGTGGGATAAATGGATGCAAAGGTTTCAGGAAGTCAAGAGATTATCCAACTGAAGGGAAATAAAATTCCTAAAGGCTTAGTATCTCTTGAGGAAATGTTTGACAAGCATGATCAGATGCTTAAAAAGAATGAAGAAAGTGAGGAAGGTTCTTCCTCCGAGACACAATTATTAAATTTGGGAGCTAGTAATGATCCCAAATTAGTAAATCTGGGTAAGTGTTGTTCAGAGGCAGAAAGAGAAGATTTTACAAAGCTTCTTAAGAAATATATGGATGTTTTTGCTTGGTCTTACCAGGATCTAAAGACCTATCAGCCTGCAGAAGTACAACACTATATCCCATTAAAGAAAGAACAGAAGCCTTTCAAGCAGAAGTTGCGGTGACATAACCCTACTATTTCAGGGACTATCTTTGTAGAAATCCAGAAGTTGTTAGATGCAAAGATAATTTATCCCATACATCACTCTGAATGGTTAGCCAATATAGTTCTTGTGAGAAAGAAGAGCGGTGAGATTAGGTTGTGCATTGATTTTCGCAACCTCAATCAAGCCTCATTGAAAGACAATTACCCCATCCCCATCATGGACCACACTCTGCAGGTCGTTACTAGATCTAAAATATTATCCATGCTTGATGGTTTCTCAGGCTACAATCAAGTCAAGGTGGTTGAGGAAGATCAATATAAAACAACATTCATTACACCTTGGGGAACTTTTTCTTATCAGAAAATGCCTTTTGGTTTGATCAATGTTGGAGCTACGTTTCAAAGAGCTATGGATTTGGCATTTGCTCATCTCAAGGATAAAAGCATAGTAGTATACCTTGATGATCTGACAGTCTTTTCCAAAGAGAGAAGCAAACACATCTCAGATCTTGAAGAGGTCTTCATCCAATGCCGCAAACATGGTATTTCCCTCAATCCTAAGAAATCTATTTTTGCTGTAAAGAAGGGAAGCTACTAGGGCATATTGTGTCAAAGGAAAGAACCAAGATAGATCCCGAGTGTGTCAAATCTATTCAAACTTTACCATTGCCAACATCCAAAAAGGGAGTTCACTCTTTCTTTGGTAAAGTAAATTTTCTCAGAAGATTCATTCCTGACTTTGCTGAATTAACCTGTCATATCTCAAATATGATGAAGAAGACACAGGATTTCAAATGGAGCAGTGAAGAGAAGGAAGCATTTGAGAAAATTAAAGAGGCCTTGTCAAAAGATCCAGTCTTGGTTTCACCAAATTTTAATAAAGAATTCATTCTTTACTGTTATTCCTTCGAACACACCATGTCGCAATCTTGATGCAGAAAAATCAAGAAGATGTAGAGGCTCCGATTGCTTTCATGAGCATGCCTTTAAAAGCTTACGAGTTGAAATATACTCCCATGAAAAAACATGTTTATTCAGTGGTAAAAGCATGTAAGGCATTCAGGTACTATATTCTTGCCTCACATACTTTGTCCTGGTTCCAGATACTACAGTAAAATCTATCCTCACCTAACAAGAGCTAGGGTTATTAAGAGGCATGTGGGTGACAAAGGTGCAGGAATATGACTTGGATATAAAGCCCACAAAGTTAGTTCAAGGGAGGGGTTTGTGTGAATTAATGACTGAGATGAAGACAATGGATTCAGAAGAGGGTGAAAGTTTTCCCATGGTTCTTTTCATAGATCTGGTAAATTAATGGTACAGTAACATTGCCTTTTTCTTAACTTATGGGGAATGCCCAGATCACCTTTCTCGCAAGGAGAAATGTACTATTAAACTAAAGTCCAGGGATTTTGTTCTTTGGGATAATGGTTTATATAAGAGAGGAATTGACGGGGTATTTCTTAGATGTGTGGATAAAACTCAACATGATCAGCTTTTAAAACAGTTTCATAATTTGGCTTGCGGTGGTCATTTCTCAGCCCGAGTCACAGCTCACAAGATCCTTCGAGCAAGGTATTACTGGCCCACACTTTTCCAGGATACTGCAAAGTGGGTATCCAAATGTCAAGCATGCCAACACTTTGTCGGACGCATAAAATTGCTCGCATTACCATTAAAACCAGTTGTAATTGAGGAGCCCTTCCAACAATGGGGCATGAATTTTATTGGTATGCTCAACCCGGCTTCCAGTGCCAGTCATCATTATATCCTAACAGCTACTGATTATTTCAGTAAGTGGGTAGAAGCCATTCTTGTTAAGAACACCACTTCTGCGGAGGTGTGTAGTTTTATAAAAGAAAATATTGTTATTAGGTTTGGCGTGCCCAGTAAAATAGTAGCAGATAACGCTCCCAATTTGTCTTCTGAGGAGCTGGTTGAGTTTTGCTACACTCATGGAATTCATTGGTACATTCCTCCAATTATTACCCACAAGGGAATGGCCAAGCTGAATCAAGCAATAAGAATCTAGTGACTATCATGCGGAAATTAGTGACTGAAAAATCAAAGGACTTGGCACAAAAAGTTGTTTGATGCACTTTGTGGGTAGATAGGATTACACCAAAGAAAGCTATAGGCATGTCCCCTTTCCATCTGCTATATGGAAGAGACATGCATAATTGCCTCTTACCTTGGAATTGCCTGCTTTACAACTTTCTAAAGCTATGAAGGATGCCACATTCACCGATGTCATTGACAAAAGAATAATTTATCTGACGGAATTACGAGAAGTACAGGTTCAAGTAGCTGACAGATTATCAGAACATCAAAGGAAGGTGAAGCTGATCTTTGAAAAAAGGCTAGAGAAAGAAAGCTTGAGATTGGTGACTGGGTCCTTTTATGGGACAAAAGACGAGAAACAAAAGGCATGCACGGGAAGTTTGATTCACTTTGGAAAGGGCCTTTTGTGATCAAGAGGATTGTTGGGACAGATAGCTTCATCCTTGCTCATCAGGATGGGATTGAACTGCCATTTCCTTTCAATGGGCAACACTTAAATCTTTTCCGGACATAAAAGAGCAGGGTAAAACCTGTATGTATATAAATAAAACTTTGTTTGTTTTTCTTTATTTTTCGGTGTTGTGTTGTTTTTGTTTGCCTGACCCTGAGCCTAATGGACAAGCTACGAAACCAGAGGTGCTTGAGATCTCATCTTACTCCTGTCATTTTGACAAAGGCAAAGATGTCCAAAGACTGAGCCGACTGGTATCCCCAAATTTCACCCTGAAATCTGGGACTACCCATTAGAAAAAAATTCGTTCTTTTAAAATAGTGGGTCTTTTTGTGTTTTTATTGCCAGAAGATGTTTGTATTATGTTAAGATATTCCCAGTGAATCATATGAGACAATTTTGACAAATACCTTGATGACCAAACTCATTTTATCCCTCTGCCAAGTTTTGTCTGCGGGAAATTTTAATTTAATTATTTATTAAATAAATAATGCCCCATTTGAAGTAAATTATGCTCCGGTTGAATCCTGTTGATGTTTTGCATGCCATTATTCACACATCTCGATAGGGTTTTCACCGGGAATGAATTCAGAGTCTTGTCTGCAACTTCTGGCAACGTTTTTCGCTTTTATTTATTTATTTTGCATTTTTCTCCGGTTTTCTCTGCAGTTTCTCTGTGAAATTCCCCTAGGTCTATTCCTTGTCCAGTATAGTCTGTTTAATTGCCTGAAACATCTGGAGATCATCTACTAACGCAGCACCAGAAGGAATCAGCCTCAGAATGCAAATTTCTGACCCAAAAAGATGAAGTCATGCACAAAAAGCCTCTCCCAGGCAAGTCGCACTTTTTGAAATGAGTGAGTTTAAGCTGCAATGGGATTTTTGGTAGTAACAGGCAAGCGGAAATTTCTTACCTGCTTTGCAGGGTATTTTTTCCCATGAAGTCAAAGTCACTTAAGTTGCAGTTGGAAAATTAAAGGCGGCAAGAAGGTGGAAATTTATTAATTGCCTTGCAGGTTAAAATTCCCATTATAAAATAAAGAAAAATCACTTAAAGCACCGGTGAGAATTTTCTGCTTGGTAGGCTAACTTTTCCCACCAAAGAGATTTATTCACCCATGCAAGTCGCACTTTATCAAAGGAGGCTAATTTTAATGCAAGTCGCACTTTTTGGGAGATGTTTTAATTTAATAATGGGAATTTTGGTAGTGGCAGGAAGGCGGGAATTTCTTATCTGCCTTGCAGGGTAAAAATTCCCATTATGGAAGTCAAATAACTTAAGTGAAAGAAGAGATTTTTGGAGCTGCAGTGCAGGGTAGAAAATCCCATCAAAATTGACTTCTTATTTTTAGAAATCACCCTTGCCAAAAAGTGCGACCCACCTTGGCATTAAACAATGAATTTAATGATATTTATTTATGGATTTTTCATCTAATTTTGGCACCATGGATGGATGAAAAGTCAAAGCAAGAAGTCAAGCCAAAGACAACTGAAGGATGCATGCTAAAAATAAATAAAATAAATTTATTTAAAGGCAGCCAACAACATGCGTAATTGGGCGCCCAATTTGAGTGAAAAAA
Source organism: Taxus wallichiana var. yunnanensis (assembly GCA_018340775.1). Taxonomy (NCBI): domain Eukaryota; kingdom Viridiplantae; phylum Streptophyta; class Pinopsida; order Cupressales; family Taxaceae; genus Taxus; species Taxus wallichiana. The sequence goes on from CM031235.1 coordinate 1,792,633, forward strand.
CATGTTTGATTATTAAATAAATTGCTAGGAATAGGAAGGACGATTCTTAAAAATAGAATGTTGATGGTTATATAAGTATGGGCTGCCATAATGAAGAAGCAATTAATTCTTTTTGCTAAAGATTTCAGCCTAGACAGTTTTGGCACCAAGGAAAAGAGGATTTGTGCATCTGAAGGTGTTTTTCATTGCCGGGAAGCTTCAAGGTTTGGCGCCTAGGGTTGGAATAGATTGATAGTTAGCTTTGCAGACAATCCCATAAGCCAGAGAGGAGATCAACCTGGAAGAACACGAATTTTAGCTGCTCCTGAGTTTGGACGGAAGAGATAGAAGACCTAAAGTTGCCAAAATGACTTATAGGTTGATTATTGAGGAATCGGGACAGAAATTTCACTGAGTTGTCTGTTCCAAAGAAAAGGAAAGCGCAAGGGAGAGCTCACGGCGGCTGATATAGTAGTGACCAAAGTGCCAATAGGTCAAACTACCACAAAAGGATTAAAGCAGGATACGCAAACACTAAAGAACGCTTTATTCCTTAAGATTGACAAAGAGAAGGCTGAGAGATCCAAGCTTGACGGTGTTCCAGGTATGTGAGATCATTGCTAAGGTTTCCAAACCTTTCTCTCGGCCCATTCTAGCACATGAGCAAGTGAGTGATCATCGATGCGGGAGGTAGAAGATGCGGGGGACCAGTTAAAACAAAGTATAGATGACTATGGGAGTCAAGAAACAGTAAGAAGGAAAGGAGGTTAAATCGGAAACATAGGTTGAATGAAACCAAGAAGGTTAATGAACCTTGAATGAAGCTTGAAAAAGTTGGAAGTAAGTGGGCTAAAGAGTTTAGAAGAGAGAGACAAATTATTAAAGTGCAAAACCAAGTTTTTGCATTGAAACCCTAGTAAGAAACTTGACAGACCTAGAGAAAAAGGAGGGTTTGGTGTTGGTTGAAGGAGAGGAGTTGGAGGAAAAAAATCAAATATACATAAATATATCTTTGAAAATAACTAAGATACTTGTTGAACCTGGACTCGAATTTTAGGTTGTAGCATGCTAGTGAGGCAAAGCACTTGAATTGTCCAAGGAAACATCAAATTTAGGCAGTGTAAATTCCTATGTTGCGGAAACATGTGCAAGATCCTCAAACTGATAGCACAGATCAATGTCAAATATTGGGTTTGTGCCACATGCCCAAGCATGAGAATCATTTCACATCTTTATTTCTTTCATCAACAAGCTCAAATTTTATGGCCCTGCTTCAGCTTGTAATACAAACCCACATTTCTTCATTCAAGTGACAAGTTAATTGAGTTGTTAAAGATACTACAAATCAAGGTTATCATTCTCCTATCATGTCACCTTTCATTGTCTACCAATTTGATTGGTGATGCTCTTGATTTATGATGTGGATTTCCAGGCTGCAACATCTCAATCACATTTCTAGCTAGGAAACCACAGACTTTGCAACAATGAATAAACAGAAAGTTGAATAACAAAAACAACAATTTACAGAGATAGAGATAAAAGATATATGCAGAATACCAAACATGTAAGAGACAAACACTATATTTACATGGTTAAACCCCAGTTGAGTGCTTAGGGAAACATCCGTGGTGCAAGACATCAAGCTTTTGTTAACTCAAGAAGAATAGATTACATGCGAACTTGTTATATGAGCTACTTTGACTCTTCACAAAGATAAATACACCTAATTGGCAAAGTGTAGTTAGGATTCCTCCTAAAAATAGAGTGGAAAAATGCCATTAGGATTTTCCTTCCTAAAAATAGAATTCGATTTAATTCGTCTTTCTAGAAACAAAGGGATTGACTCTTAAATTTTTTCTTTTGGGTCTCCATGACCAAACCCCCGCCAACTATGGCATCGGAAAAAGTGGGGGGCAATCCCCTCCCCACACCTTGCCTTCGGGAAGTGAGCTACAAACTGTACCATAAAGGAATCCAACATTTAACTTTGATGTCACATATCAACATTTCTCATGGTAGGCCTCTTGACAGGCAATGAATTGGTGCAATGAAGAGCAATTATAAGGACTGCAAGCATCGATTCCTTATGTAACTCAGAAATTTCAAGATCCAAAACATATTATGAACCATTTTTGTTTTCAAGAATCTAGTTAACCAGTTTGAGGATCACCACTCCAAAATTATAGACACCACTTTTTTGGTCGTAACCTCTAATGTGTAAGAAAACTCAGAAAATGTGCAACCTGATTGTAATAACTAATAAGTATGTAAGATCTCAAAATCAAAGTATATAATTGTGAGACAAAACTAGAACAGGGTCTTTCAAAAGTCTCAATAAATCTTCTAGTCTAGATTCCCATGGCCTTTTGGACTTTCAGGATCTCTCTCAAAGTGTGCACTACAATTTTGAGCATTTCCACTCTAATACTATGAAACTTTCAGGTCCCCTCTCAGATTTGATGCAATGGGACTATTAGGTCCACTCTAAAATCATGGATTACAATTTCAAGCATCTGCATTGTGATATTGCACTGTTTTGTACATGTGTGCTCGGTTTTTTAGTCCTGGTAATGCCAAGTCTTTAGGTGGCCTCAGTTCTCTTGAAACAAGCAATATTTCAGATTTCTCATCCAATAATTACTTTTCTACAAGGGGGTTTCTCTCTACTGATTATTTCTATAATTTTCGTTGTATTTTTCTTAAGCAAAAAACAACCATTCTAATATCAGAGGTTTCAAACTTTGTTCACCAATTGTAAACCACAGAAAGAATTAAAATGCGTATGTTAAATGAAACAAGGTATCAGCCTTAGGTCATAACATTCCTGTTGTTACACAACCAAGCTTCCCTATTTTTGCATTCTGATATTACAGTGCTTTGTACATGCATGCTCAGTTTTTTAGTCCTGGTAATTGCAATCTTAATCCTATGGCGAGTCTTTAGGTGGCCTCAATTCTCTTGAAATATGGAATATTTCAGATTTCTCACCAGTAGTAGTATGTATATAGTTCTTCTTATCCGGAACAATGCATCCATAAGACCTTGCGACTCAAGACATGGTCTCATATGCTTGATTGCATTTTCCCAAGATCTTAGCCACGCCAAAATCAGCTTAACGAGCATGAAGTTGCTCATCCAACAAGATATTGTTTGATTTTATGTCACAATGAATGATAGGAGGATTGCAATTATGATGAAGATAAGAGAGGCCAAAATGGAAGGTTCAGAACAGGGTATGGACACCCATCAAAGCATTATTGATAAAAATTCAATAGTCTAACCATATTACAAATAATACCGAAAATCAAGACTTTTGCATGGTGGTATGATTCGTTTTAAAATACATGTACATACCAGTGTCTGGGCCATTTTTTTGTTGTGATTTTGACCCTAACAAATTAGTAGGCCATAACTTTGTTTTCAATATTCCTTGACAAGTATTTAGGGGAATAAACCGCAGAAATCTGTATGTAAGAAATTGCAATTTACAACCACATAAAAGAGCAAACTGTCAACAAATTTTGATTTGACAGGCACCTTTAAGGTCAAATTCAAGGCCTGCCCATATTTGAAACATCTATCAACACGGAAGCTCTACCAAAAACCATGTTTGTGAATAAACAATCAAAAAGTGTATTAGATAATAATTATAGTACATGAAATTCCAATCATAAGTCCTGGTAAGATGGCATTGGGGGCAACCTGCAGCAGGTTCTAAGGTAGAAAAAATGCCAATTTCCGACTTTTCCATATTTTCTAAGAAACTGAGATAACAAACAAAGCTGACTTAGTTGTGGGAAAACTCTATGACTTGATGTATTTGAGCCAAAATAATACAGATATGGGTGATCTCTGGGAAGTTTCTATGCTTCTGCATTAGCATGGGAGAAATAAGTTCTTGTGAACTATTATTTAATAAAGATCGGTCACAAAGATCGATTCCAATCAATATAGCGAATTCCCCAAAATGCTATATTGCAAAAACATGCATTATAAAACACCAAATATACATAAATATATCTTCTAAAAAGACTATGTTACCTATTGAACCTAGACCTGAATTGCAAGTCGTAGCATGCTAGTAATGCAAAACACTTGCATTGTCCCAGGAAATAGAAAATGTTGACAGGGTATAAAATCCCATGTTGCGGCGACATGTGCAAGATCCTCAATCCAGTAGAACAGATCAATGTCAAATATTGGGTTTGTGCCACATACCCAAAAATGACACCAAAAAAGAATCAAGTTAGGCTCAAGTTGGAGGCGAGTTTGGAGAAATAGATACCCCTCAATCCTCCAAAAAAAATCTGAAACTACATAGAACCAACTGCTACAGCAAGACAACTTGAAAAGCCTAATGAGAGGAAAACTAGCTGGAAATAGAAAATGCTCAGCTTCCTTTCCTTTCTTTGGCCAAGGAAATTACAAAGAACTTGGTTAGAGCATATTACAACAATCTCCCTACTAGTATGCGCATTTTGCTACTCTGCACATACAAATAGCTCTAACAGAGCATATTATATAGTCTCCCTACTTTTATGCTCACTTTGCTAATCTCTTCACCTCAATTTCTATTCTCTTCTCTTGTCCCCTTACAAATGGGATTACTGTGGTTGTGTCTTTGTACACCAAAGGACCTCCAAATGCCAAGGAATTTTGAAGAGATTGTTTTTGTTGTTGTTTTAGTTGTCTATTTAAGATGAAATTTCCATGCCACATACATAACTGCCATGTCCATGACACAACTGACACCACATTCTACTTGGCGATTTTGTCATTGTACAATGCACCCTTTGATTATGTTATGTTTTTAAAGGGAATTCTCGGTTGTTTGACAGAATGAATGATTTTCTGGATCTTTATGGATCACAATTAATTCACTTTATATTTTCAATGTTTTAGAAAAATGTCAAGCAAATATAAAAAACTTGTGTTGCAGGTTCACATCTCTTTTAAGAAACTAGCACTTATAACATTTTGTAGATTACTCTTGGTTTCAATAAACTTCATTTACATTGCCACTATTATATATGTTTACTATGGTCATTTCTTTGCTTAAATTTAGTATGGTATGCACCAGATTTCCAATTCAGTGTGTGGTTTCCACCAGATTTCCTATATCCAGATCTTTTTTATTCCTATTTTTTAACATGTCGTGAAAGGGTGACTCAAGGCCGTCGAGGGTCGTCTTCAAAATGCCTTCCATTTCAATGGGGAAGTCTGTGGTGCTCTATGTGCTTACTAGGAACCCCTCCAACATCGGCAATGACATCTCCACTATGTCGATCAGGTACAAGCAACAAGAGGACACCATCTATGATCCCAACCTCCTTCACTTGTAAAGACATCTCCTACCAAGGAAACAAAGGTGGTGGAGTCTGTGAGTTTGAGTATAAATATGGACCCAATTCTTCCACAACTGGAGTTTTGGCTTATGGAACATCTAGTCTCATAAGCTAGGCACCTTCATCAAGGTTGTGGGTGCCCCTATTGGTGCTAAAGGGATCCAATTTGGATGCGGTCATGAGGACGATGGCAATTTTGATGGCATATACAGTATTGTCTAGCTTAGAAGAGGCTACCTTTCAATGGTTTCTCGGTTGAGTGACTCCATTAATAACAAAATTTCTTATTGTTTACAATCCATAGAGGCCGATTCCTCGGGAAAGAAGGCCCCTTTATTGCTCGGAGATGATGTTCTGCATGGCTTTGCATCCAAATTTTGTTTTACTCCTTTTACTGAATTCAATTCTCAAAGCTATTACTATCTTTAATTTCAAGGAATCTATGTTGCTTGTAGGGTAGTAATCTTTTCGCGCTCCGTATTCACAATTGGAAGATCGCCGAATCGTTGAAGATTCAAGGATAGCTATTGATGCACTATCACACCCAACTATATAGTTCTGTATGTATCAGGGTTCACTTTAAGACCCCCTACCAAAATCCAACTTGGATATTTTTTGGTGAATCTGCAAAATGGAATTCGTGTTGATGATGAATATGAGAAAAATGTATATTGTGATGGATGCGAATAATTTATTAGGTAAAATTCATGACAGACGCCCGTCTGTGTATGCAACCGGGTGTCCGTGTATGCAGCCGCCCGGTTGTATATGTAGATGCCCAACTGCATACGCAGCGGCCTGCCTGCATATGCAATCGAGCGACTGCATGTACGGACACCCGACTGCATACGCAATCGGGCGTCTGTGCATGCAGCCGGGCGTATACCCGGCTGCATACGCAAACGGAATCAAACCCACATGTCAAGCGTCTCTGCATGCAGCCACCCAGTTGCATATGTAGGCGGGCGTTTGAATGAGACCATGCGTCTGCAATTTGTGGTCGTGTGTCTGGACTATATACATGGGCATCTGGATTGTTGTCAAAAGAGCCTTATGGCATTTGAATTTTGCATATGCTTAGAGTTTTAACTAGTATATGTTGGCGAATGTACCTGATTTATGTTTCGAGGTATCGGCGATTTACATATATATGTTTTATTTTAAACACTAGGCGAGTCGACCCGAAAAAGTAACTTGCTCCCGGAAATTTTAGGCGAAATGCTACTCCATACGACTCCTCAAATTCACCAAATGCAAATTTCAAAATGTAAATATTCGTGAATTAGCGAATAATTGCCACCAAAATTTTCCCTGGTATATATTTTGTATTTTTTTCCCAATATAACTATCCATAATTAAAATTATAAAATTAAAGCTGACTTCAAGTATGTTACAAATTTAAGATAAGGTGTTTTGACATTATTTTAACATTTTTATAAAAACAATTTATATAGTTTCGCATTCATTCATATTTATGTTGAACGTGCATTCCCAGGAACAAAAGCTTGAGCTTTGAGGCTTCAAAAATTGTAGGCCCAAATAATGGGTATGACCACCTAATGTTCAAATAAAACCAAATTCTTCTCGCAACTTAATAACTCTAGCAGTTGCGCTTTGACATATTTGTCGTGTCGTTCTTCGACGGTAAAGTTTCAAATTGTTTCCCCTTTCAATTTTTTCCACCCTCTCACTTCTCCACCCGCTAACCCTTTCTTCTTCACCACCCTTCCTCTCTTATTGTTTCTCTCCAAGTGGGAGAGGAGTCAAACCAGAGGCTTATCTATCAGTTGTTGGAATAGGAATGGTTCCCTTTGGTCCTCCCGGGCCTTATGTTTGATGCTCTCGGGGATGCCGACATTCTCTTCATCACAGAGACACACGAGAGCCCGGTTCATCCTCTCCCAGGCATTACTGGATTTCTTTGGTTATCAGCTTGTAGACCGGAGACTCGGGCTTCGGGTGGTGTCAGAGGCTCTGGTGGGGTTACCTGTCTCTATAGAGACTCCCTCCAGAACAGGATCTCGATGGTCGGTTTTGATGAGTTTACCAGGTACATGTGGATTCGCATTAGTAGGGCCACTCAATTCTCTAGGGATTTATATATAGCAGTTTGTTACTTTCCTCCGGCTGCTTCCCCTTACGCCATCCACAATGGCCCAAATGGTGATCCTTTCTTTGACTTATACGACAGTATTGGTCAATACTCTGTCGTAGGGGAGGTTATCATTTTAGGTGACTTTAATGCCCATACCAGACACTTTCAGGTCCCCCTCCACGATAGGTCAAAGGATATGCTCTGCACACAGAGGACTGACCCTGTGTCAGTTGGTCTGCATAGGACTTTTGAGAATACAAATGGCCCTTTTACAGCTTATGGTCGGTTCCTCCTCCAGCTCGGGAGTCACAGGCGTTGGTAATCTTCAACGGGATCGAGCGCTTCCCAGATTCACACTTCTTCACATGTCATCCCCATGGCGGGGGCACTAGTGTGGTGGACTATATCCTTGCACACTGGACATCTCACCCCTCTTCTACTCCTTTGTTTCCCCCATTCCCCTTGCCGATCATGTTGTCCTAACTTTCTCTCTGGTCGCCAGCTCTCCTACCACCATCGCCCCTCCTCCCCCTCCCCACTACCCACCTCGCATCTCCTTTCATTTTGATAAAGGGGATTCGGTTCTTACTCATCCCACATCCGCGACCTTCTCCCCTCTGAGCTCCTATTCTCTAACATGCCTAGTGTGGAGGCCAAGTACTCATGCCTTTCCTCTGCCATGTGGGAGGCTGCCCTGAGATCCTTTCCCAGCTCCACCACCCATCCCTCGGCCACTAGTACTACTAAATCTTGCCCCATGAACCAATGGTACGATGTAGAGTGCAAATCCCTTCACATCGCCTTTGCAGATTTCACCCAAACTCTACTAAAAGCCCATATTTGTAGACAAACAACGAAAAACTGTATTAGATAATAATTCTGTACATGAAAGTCCAATTGTGAGTCCTGGGAAGATGGCATTGGAGGCAATCAAATTCCTAAGATTTTTTGGTAATTTCTAAGAAATTGGGATGGCAAGCAAAGCTGACCTAGTTCTGGGAAAACTCTATAATTAAATGTGTCAGAGCCAAAATAAAATAGAGATGGGTGATCTTGGGAAGTTTCTATTCTTCTGCATTAGCTAGGGAGAAATAAGTTCTTGTGAATTGCTACTTATTAAAGATCGGTCATAAAGCTCGATTCCAATCAATATAAATAATTTTCCAAAATGCAATATTACATAAAGATGCCTCACAAAACACCAAATATACATCAATATATCTTCTAAAATAACTTAGTTACCTGTTGAACCTGGACTCTGAATCGCAGGTTGTAGCATGCTAGTAAAGCAAAGCACTTGAATTGTCCAAGGAAACATCAAATTTTGGTAGAGTGTAAATTTCCATGTTGTGGCAACATGAGCAAGATCCTCAAACTGGTAGAACAGATCAATGTCGAATATTGGGTTTGTGCCACATGCCCAAGCACGAGAATCATTTCACATCTTTATTTCTTTCATGAGCAAGCTCAAATTTTATGGCCCTGCTTCAGCTTGTAATACAAACCCACATTTCTTCCTTCAAGTGACCAGTTAACTAAGTTATTAAAGATACTGCAAATCAAGGTTATCATTCTCCTGTCATGTCACCTTTCATTGTCTACCAATTCTCTTGGTGATGCTCTTGATTTGTGATGTGGATTTCCAGATCGCAACATCTCAATCACATTTCTTGCTAGGAAACCGCAGACTTTGCAACAATGAATAAACAGAAAGTTGAATAACAAAAACAACAATATACAGAGATAGAGATAAAAGATATATGCAGAATACCAAACATGTAAGAGACAAACACCATATTTACATGGTTAAACCCCAGTTGAGTGCGTAGGGAAACATCCACGGTGCAAGACATCAAGCTTTTGTTAACTCAAGAAGAATAGATTACATGCGAACTTGTTATATGAGCTACTTTGGCTCTTCACAAAGATAAATACACCTAATTGGCAAAGTGTAGTTAGGATTTCTCCTAAAAAATAGAGTGGAAAAATGCCATTAGGATTTTCCTTCCTAAAATTAGAATTCGGTGGAATTCGTCTTTTTAGAAACAAGGGATTGACTCTTTAATTTTTTCTTTCGGGGCTCTGCCCCCAAACCCCCACCAAGTGGGGCAGCAACAAAAGTGGTGGGCAATCCTCCCCCAAACCCTCCCTATGGGAAGTGAGCTACAAACAGCACCGCAAAGGGATCCAACATTTATCTTTGCTGTCACGTATCTAACATTTCTCATGGTAGGCCTCTTGACAGGCAATTAATTGGTGCAATGAAGAGCAATTCTAAGGACTGCAAGCATCGATTCCTTATGTAACTCAGAAATTTCAAGATCCAGAACATATTATGAACCATTTTCGTTTTCAAGCATCCAGTTAACCAGGCTGAGGAGCACCACTTCAAAATTATAGACACCACTTTTTTGGTCGTAACCTCTAATCTCTAAGAAAACTCAGGAAATGTGCAACCTGAGTGAAATGTAATAAGTATCTGAGATCTCAAACATCGAAGTATATAATTGTGAAACAAAACTAAAACAGGGTCTTTCAAACGTCTCAATAAATCTTCTTGTCTAGATTCCCATGGCCTTTTGGATTTTCAGGATCTCTCTCAAAGTGTACACTACAATTTCGAGCATATCCACTCTAATACTGTGAAACTTTCAGCTCCCCTCTCAGATTTGATGCCATGGGACTATTAGGTCCAGTCTAAAAGCATGGATTACAATTTCAAGCATCTGCATTGTGATATTGCACTGTTTTGTACATGTGTGCTCAGTTTTTTAGTCCTAGTAATGCCAAGTCTTTAGGTGGCCTCAGTTCTCTTGAAACAAGCAATATTTCAAATTTCTCATCCAATAATTACTTTTCTACAAGGGGGTTTATCTGTACTGGTTATTTCTATAATTTTCATTCTAACTTTCTTAAGCAAAAACAATCATTCTAATATCAAAGGTTTCAAACTTTGTTCACCAATTGTAAACCACAGAAAGAACTAAAATGTGTATGTTACATGACACAAGGTACCAGCCTAAGGCCATAACATTCCTGTTGTTACACAAATAAGCTTCCCTATTTCTGCATTCTGATATTACAGTGCTTTGTACATGCATGCTCAGTTTTTTAGTTCTGGTAATTGCAATCTTAATCCTATGGCGAGTCTTCAGGTGGCCTCAGTTCTCTTGAAATACAGGATATTTCAGATTTCTCACCAGTAGTACTATAGATGTAGTTCTGCTTATCCGGAGAAATGCATCCATAAGACCCTGTGACTCCAGATATGGTCTCATATCCTTGATTGCATTTTCCAAAGATCTTAGCCACGTGAAAATCAGCCACACAAGCATGAAGTTGCTCATCCAACAAGATATTGTTTGATTTTATGTCACAATGAATGAAAGGAGTATTGCAAGGCCAAAATGGAAGGTTCGGAACAGGGTATGGACAACCATAGAGCATTATTGATAAAAATTCAATACTCTAACCGTATTACTAATAATACCGAAAATCAAGACTTTTGCATGGCGGTATGATTCATTTTAAAAATAGATGTACATACCAGTGTCCGGGCCATTTTTTGGGTTGTGATTTTGAACCTAACAAATTAGTAGGCCATATATTTGTTTTCAATATTCCTTGACAAGTATTTGGGGGAATAAACAGCAGAAATCTGTATGTAAGAAATTGCAATTTACAACCACATAAAAGAGCAAAATGTCAGCAAATTTTTATTTGACAGGCATCTTTAACTTCAAAATCAAGGCCTGCCCATATTTGAAGCATCTATCAATACGGAAACTCTACCAAAAACCCACATGTGATTTTAGATGGAAATAAGATGTTACCAAAATTTGTTAAGAGGCATAGTACTTATCAATGAATAAATAAGAGAGAAGTCAGAATGTTGGATTCTAGGACGATCACCAAGCTCATATACACTAAATCACACAAACCATAAAATTATTAAATAATGAAAAAAATGAGAACTCCGACTGTAAAGTAGAAAAAGATTCCTAAAATGGAAAACACGAACTAGATTTAACTTGATGAAACTCCTGTTTCTTATTAATATTTCACTTGATGGAGACATTACACTGTTTTCTCTCTAAATGAAATCTGATATTTTAACTGATTTCACCCATTGACCTAAAATAATCAATGAAAATGAATGTCTGGACTATCTTCTTGTATCTTTGATCCCTTTCAACAAAGGCACCATCTATAACTTCACTGTCTTCTTGTAGCTCTGTGCTTTCTTGATCTGTAAACGTTCTTGAATAAGCTTTGGTCCCTTTCAACAAATGCACCATCAACAACTTCATTCAATTGGCGCTTCAAGCTCCGTACAGGGCTACCCAATTGGCATGTGAAGAGATCCTCTGAATTGCAAGGCAAGAGTTCGTGTGCTTGGGAATGGAATTCAGGACGGAGAGATATGAATAATTCTGCTTCAGTGGGACAGAGCATTTCCCACCGCCTTGATGAATAAGGCAGACTATGCTCCAAAATGCAAACAGCAACATCAGCCAACACATTAAGTGCAGCAAACGACTCCTTCTGACTTTCAAGATTCTCCATCTGAATTTCAGAAGAGTAATTGCCAATCTTGATTCTGTCTGTTCTGGGTCTCTTGCAGGACCAATCCCTGAAACTTGAAGTGGGTTCTGAGCTACCCATATATCTGAAACCCATCATATCTGCATCAATGTCCTGTGCCTCTGTGTCAGTAATTGTGCCTCTTGGTCTCTTGCAGGACCGATCCCTGAAACTTGAAGTGGGTTCTGAGATACCCATCATATCGGCATCAATACCCCTTGACTGCAATGGCATGTCCAGTGCCTCTGTGTCAGTAATTGTGTCCTCCATTGAGGTTTCTCTGTTTCTGCCTGCATATATGATATGGGTTTCTTTGGCAAAACCTGCTTTCATGGCCTGTCTCCACGCCCTAAGCCTTGATGTCTCTTTCTTCTGACAAAGATTTCCATGAATGGTACCTGAATTACTAGTACCCACTTCAGATGAGTGGGAAACATGAGTTGGGATTACTGATATGGGGGATAAGCTGCAATTGGCCTCGCCCTTATGTGACACATCTGAAACAGGGATGCTTTCAATAGGAATTAAGGAAGACCCTCTTGCAATGGCTGCTGTCATGACGAACAAGAATTTCTTGCGAGCGTTGCCCCATTGCAAGAAATTCGCACTCACCTTCGTATCCATTGCACTGAAAAACCAAAAAACTCCGCAGACAGCTCTGCTAAACCTTGAAATCCAATTGTTTTTGATATTTGGCGGTAGCTCTGCTAGGCATATGAATGTCGAGGCCAACGGTCATATGAATGTCGCAATGATCATTTTGATTGAGAAGATTAACTTAAATGCAACCTTTATGCAAATGACGCGGTAAGTGTTTTTACATTTAAAACAATGCACTAGATAGATGTATTAGTTTTGGTGTAACAATTCAAGATGTATTTGTCAAAAATAAATGTTTCAATACAGGTCTAGAAAACAAGGTAAAGTTAGACTCAAAATTTGTACAAACATAAAATCTTGATCAAAATTATAACACTCTCAGTATGAATAAAATAGTAGTAGTACAGTTTAAACAAATTTCAATTAGGGTGAATATAATCATGCGAACATGTCTGTGTGCTTTGAGGCTTTGAAAACCTTGCTCACTTTTCTAAAATTCATTGTGGATCATTGAGAAATTACCTTTCTTCCTTGCAACCCCAATGTGATTGTAATACCTTGCAAAAAATATTAAAATTGGAACGAGTTAATGGAGGCACGCGTAATCTTTTCATTACTATCACGGTCCTAAGATTTGGAACAATTTGGAAAACATCACACTAAGGGAGATGAGCCACTCGTCGTGCACCCAAACTTACAGGGGTCATATAATGAGCGTTAAACCACATATTAACACGAAAATAATGACATAAAATTTGTCTCCCTCTTAACTTAGTAAAAATATCCAATTTAAATAAAAAACACTTATATATAGATCATATAAATTCATTTTAAGCACATGTGCCTCATAAAGTGGAAATTATATGGGTGGATTAATATTAAAACAAAGTTACCTATATAATAGTTAATGTATGGACCAATAACCGATATGTAATATTGTTTTAAGCGTGCATGGCGACGTGGAAACAGAAAAGGAAAGGGCGTGAGTTTTGGCGCGAACACAGGTGGCAAATGCATTTACTCCAATGCATGTGGGCTATCAATGTTAGTTAATAGCAAACCAAGACCAAACTTAATCGCCCCAGCACTAGTCATTTCAACTCACACCGCCAATACTTGGGCGCCTTTGTAGCCTCACCTGAGAACCGCCTCTGCAACATGTTTGTGCATCTCCCGAGCTCCCATCCATGGACGTTTCTCACAACGTCTGGACTTCGGTGAGGTTTCTCACTAGGCAATGAAGAAACTCAACTGAACTATTTTTAATTGCTTCCATTATATTTTGATACTTTTATTTTGTTGGGGATATTTGAGATCATCGTGTCTTGGTAAAAGTGTGAAAAAACTATACAACTGTGGTTATTTGGATAAAAATCTTGCACCTCGAAATAAATATTTTTAAGGGAATTGTCTAGATTGTGGGTTTGAAGCTGTGATTTTGTTTTTAAAGTTTGTTGTATGACGGTGTTGGTATTTGATAAATGGCCTCTGTTTGTTGAAGATGGATGTGTAAGTTTCTCCATTTTTGTAAGTTTGATTCATGGGTTTTTTTCAAAGTAATGTAGAAGGTGTTATTGTGATTATTTAAAGGGAAGGTGTAGAAATACAAAGCCATTTTTCATTATCATCTTTTTAGTGCTTCCGCTTCCCAATTCCAACGCTCCAAAAGACAATCCACTCAGCGTGAAAACTCCGTTTAAGGTAATAGGAGTAACGTGGGGAGGGGTAAAATGTTCCTCTTTTCTATGCACAATCCTAGAACCTGGCCCAATATGGGCCCAGACAACATGGAAGAGGAAATAAAGCCTACTCAGGCTTTTGGGATTGCTTTTCTCAAATTACACTTAGGTCTTTGGCTGAGTTAGAGGATTTGTGGGTGGTTCTAGTTACGCATTGGATAATAGAATGCAACACAAGCAGAAGATCGGGAATAAAGACTTCTAAATTTTGATGACATGAATTATCAGGGAGTTTCTTCAATTTGATACATTTTCGGTTTAAGCACACAAATAGGAAAAACACTTCTAAATTTCCTTTCAGATCTTTTTGCAATATGATCTGTATTGCTTGTTTAGTCTTTCTCCTCATTTTCTTACATATTTTGGCAACATGTGCAAGATTTTCTGATTCTTTAGATGCATTCTCACAGTTGTAGTATGTTTACCTCCTTTTATGAGTGAGATTTTGTTACGGTTTTTTGCATGATTGTGTAATCGGTATAGATTTTATCTGCATTTAATATGCAGTTCTTCATGGGTCTAGTTAATACATACATTTGACAACACTTCATGGATTTAATCAAAAAATACATAATTTTCATTATGTAATGGAATCATTTTCCCTTTACAAACAAAAACAAGGTTGTTATATTCTTGGATGTCATATTCATAGCATGTTGTGGGCATATTAATCAATCAGGCCAAATTTTTAGTTTTTATCGAATCAAAATTACTATTACAATACACACACACACACACACACACACACACACACACACACACACACACACACACACACACACACACACACACACACACACACACACACACACACACACACACACACACACACACACACACACACACACACACACACACACACACACACACACACACACACACACACACACACTTGACAAAAAATACTAAAAACATTTTGCTAAATCATTTCCAAAAACCGGAAATGGGGCTGGTGAATCTGCAGACATGTTTGCAGTGGATGTGTTAGAATTTGTCGGTTGTCTTCCTGTGTTGATGTCCCTTGCAGGTGTGGCTAGGAATGTTTCCGAATTTGCTGAAGCATTTACTCCAAGTGATACTTTATGTGCAAACACCAATTGGGGGCAATGGATGACCATCAACTCCCTCAATAAAGGGTGTTGTTTTGGCAATGGATTTGTTGGACTTTTGAGTCTCCTTTTCCTTTCCAACTCTCTTCTTTCCTTCTCAAACACTTTTTCCTTTCTATCTTGCTACTTTTGAATCCTTTCTTGGTCTTTCTTCTACTCTCTTTCCGCCTCTGCATCAATTTTTGATGCTCCTTTATTTTTCTTTTATATTCTATTTCAATCTTTTCTTGTTCCTTTCTTTCTCTTTCAACAATCCATTCTACTTTTTTCTCTTGAATATGTTCCCTCTTTCTTTGCTTTAATTCATCAATTTCATTCTTCTTCTTTTCTTTATCCATGAGAAGCTTCATGTACTTATCAACAATTATAATTTAAAATTCCCTACTCAACCTTATTCCAACATCATAATTTGGCCTTCTCGAGCCTTTGACCTATTCCATTGGGAGTTTTAAGAATTTACTAAGAGTTTGTTGTCCTTGGTTTTCCTCTTGGTTTTGGTTTGAATTTGCCCCTAAAACATATGTTTCCTCCAATTGTGTTGTTCCATCATTTTCTTCGGACTTGTATCAACATAATAGTGGACCATATCTGTCTCACTAAGCAATGTTAGTTGGGATGGTAGAGAGACTGAATTCTTCATTGTTGAAATTCAATTTTACCCCGATATTGAAAGAAACTTCTTTCATCCACTCAGGAGCTCTAGCTTGTGTGAGCATATATAGAGACTCATTTGATTGATTTCTCACAGTAAAAGGTGTTGATTGTTGATCAAGACATTCGTTCATGTTTACCTCATTTGGTTGAGCATCTAATTCTTGACATACTTGTGTGTTAGGCACCATATCTACATCTTCTCTAACCTGCAAATCAACTCCAGATAACCGTAGCATGTTTTCAGCTACACTCACCTCATCTTGAACAAATGTGTCAAATGTTTTACTTTGTCCCATGTTTTCATCCAAAGCACTTGGATTAAGAGGCCATATGCCCATCCTTTTGAAACTTGAAATAATGTTTTTAGGGGTAAGAGCCTTTCTAAATTCCTTACTTCCCAACTCATTAATTATGCCCTTTTGATATCTATCACATGCTTCTCAATTATCCATTTACATCTCTCCTCCTTGAAGTAATATTTGAATAGAGAAAATACAATGACATCTGATGGCTACAATCTATGAGAGGTGTGTGCAAGAAATGTTAACAAATCTATTCCCAAGCTCCTTACCTCTTGAATTGCTCCTAAAGCAACATGTGAACCATGTCCATCAAATATCATCAAAATTCCTATTTTTTGGAGACACACCACCAAGCATAGATGTTGTAAAGTGATGTATTCATTTCATGAATAAATCTTTCGTCATCCATGCATGATTTTGTGATGTCATGCAGGCACTGGACTCAAATCTTACAATGTAATTTTATAATTGCTTCTTCCCCTTAAACAAATAGAATCCTAGAATACTTTGTCCTGCAACATTTACACAACACAAAATCGTATTCCATTCCCTACTATTGACCTCTCGCACATACATGCCTAGTCTATTTTTGTCATTTTGTGTCATTTTAGCCTTAACTGGGGTGCTCACGCCAGTTCTAGGGTGCCCATAGGCTCCCTAGTCCCAGTCGAGGCACCCTAATATTTTTTCCACTTTATCTCTATCTTTTGGGCACTTTCTAGTTGTCTAGAGCATTCTATATTTTTGGTGTTTGGACTCTTTGTGGTTAATTATGAAATTAGAACAAGAGAACCATATAAATATAAATTAATGGGACCATAATGAGGGACTAAGCACTAAACACTAAGCACTACTATTATCACCTAATGTTACATCCATCAAAGGCTCCATTTGCATCCATCTAGCTCCATCACAAGGCACTGTAAGGTTGGTTTATCTGTATCACACTATATAGGAGGGAATTTTATTTTATTCCATCCACCATTCTATTACATTTCTACACATAGTTATTGCTCGCTACATGCACAAAGTGTGACTGACACAAGAACACCTAGGGCATGATTGCACACACACACACACATAGAACTACATCGGGTCTGAGATGTAGTGCAACGCTCCATTAGTAAGTCCACCACTGTGGAAGATGAGGATAATTTGACCTCTTCATTTAAAAAAATTTAGGATTTGATTTTTGTTTTGGGGTTTTACAGGTCTCTTCTTCATCAAGGATTACCAATGACATTTGTGCAATGACGCTTATTTTATCTTCTGGTTTATTTCCGCGTTCATTTCTTGTATGCTTTATCTGATTATAGATATGTGCAACACTTTTATATTGTTAACCCCAACAACTGGTATCAGAGCTTTGTTTGGAGGTTTTGTGTATTGACAGGATTTACACATAGAGGGTTTTCTGATTGAGTGGGAGAATATAAATGGCGGAAGATAGTAAATACCGAGTAGAGAAATTTGATGGTCGTAATTATCAACTATGGAAGATGCGGGTGGAGGATTATTTGTATCAGAAGGATCTATACTTACCGTTGGATGAGCATGCACAGTCAGACGCGATGATTGATGAAGAATGGAAGGTTCTTGACAGAAAGGCTATGTGATCTATAAGATTGAGCTTGGTAGCATCAGTGGATTCAAATTTTACAGATGCAAAAACCATAGTAGAGTTGATGAAATCTTTAGCAGATTTGTATGAAACTCCTAGTGCTTCGAATAAGGTTTATTTGATGAAAAAATTATTTAATTCTACGATGCAAGAAGGTGGATCTGTATCTAATCATTTGAATGATTTCGGTATATTGTAAATCAATTAAAATCGATCGAAATTCCGTTTGATGATGAAGTGAAAGAAATTTTATTCTTATGCTCTTTTCCAGATAGTTGGGATAACTATGTAATGGATGTAAGTAATACAACGTCTTCTTCTAAAGGTTTTAAATTTGATGATGTGGTTAGTGTAATTCTTAATGAGGAAATACACAGGGAAATTTCAGGAGAAACATCGTCTAGAAACACTTTAAATTTAGAAAGAAAGGGAAGATCTAAGGAGAGATCATCGAAGAGCAAGAACAATGGGAGATCAAAGTCAAGAAATGGCAGATCTAGATCTAGGTACAAAGATTTACTTTGCTTAGAATTGTGGAAAGAGAGGACACATAAAAAAGGAGTGTTAGTCCAAGGAAAACAAAGAGAATACATCAAAAAAAGGTAAAGAGGAAAACATTGCAAGTGAGGTAAAGAAAGATGCCCTTATTCTCTCCTTGGATAATAAATTAGAATCTTGGGTTTTAGATTCTGGAGCTTCTTTCCATGCTGCCCCTAATAAGGGTTATTTCAAAAACTATGTTCAGGGTGATTTTGGACAAGTTTATTTAGGAGATGATGAGCCATGTAATATTATTGGTAAAGGTGATGTTCATTTAAAGTTGTAGAATGGAAATCCATGGGTATTTAAAGATGTGAGGCATGTGCCAAGCCTCAAGAGAAATATGATATGTGCAGGGAAACTAGGTGAATCTGGATGCGTGGTTACATTCACAGTGGATTCTTGGAAGGTTACCAAGGGATATCTTGTTGTGGAAAGAGGTAAGAAGGTAGGAACTTTATATTTGTCTACCTATGTTACTGATTCCTTTTTGTGTTATCTACTACAAATTCAGATGCAACCATGTGGCATAATCAGCTAGGCCATATAAGTGAAAAAGGAATGCAGATCTTAAAGGTTAAGGGTAAGTTATCATATTTGAAACAATTAAATCTTGAATTTTGTGAGCATTGCATATTTGGAAAACAGAAGAGAGTGAGATTTCTCAAGGTTGGGTCAACAAAGAAGGAGCAGAAATTTGAGCTTGTACACTCAAACGTGTGGGGACCATCTTAGGTAGCTTCTATTGGAGGATCCCAATATTAGGTGACTTTCATTGATGATGCCACAAGGAAGGTATGGATTTATTGTATTAAGCATAAATCTGATGTTTTTGAGACTTTTAAAAGGTGGAAAGCCCTTGTGGAAAATGAAACAAACTTAAAATTAAAGTGCCTTAGATCTGATAATGGTGGTGAGTACTGCAGTAAGGCTTTTAATGATTATTGTTCAGAGAATGGAATATGAAGAGAAATAATGGTTCCTATAACTCCATAAGAGAATGGAGTTACAGAAAGAATGAACAAAACAATCATGGAATGTGTTAGAAGCATGAGGATACATGTTGGTTTACCTTTGAAATTTTGGGTAGAAACAATGCATACAGCAGTGTACTTGATCAACTGTGGGCCTTCAATAACACTAGATGGTGGAATACTAGAAGAAGCTTGGTCTGGAAAAGAGGTAGATTTTTCTTTCCTTAGATTTTTGGCTCAGAAGCTTTTGTGCATGTTGATAGGGAAAATAGGAATAAGTTGGATGCTAAATCTAAGAGATGTATTGTCATTGGTTATGGATCTGGTGATTTCGGATATCGATTTTGGTATTTAGAAGATTATAAGATTGTTAGGAGTCATGACGTTGATTGGAATGAAAAAATAATGTACAAGGATCAGGTTTTGGTGCCTAAACATGAATAGGTTGATGAGATTTTAAAGGAAAATAAACATTTAGATTTGAAACAGAGACATCCACAGACACCAAAATTGGTTCTACAGAAACCGATGTCGGTTAGACTAACCGGCATCGATAGAAAGGATCGGGTTCAGAACAGATAGCTACTGGAACTGGCGTCGATTTCTTAAACCAGCTTCCGTGAGCCAACCGCAATCGGTCGGCGTATTGACAGAGAGGAACCACGATCAATTATAGAATTGTGATTGGTTACAGAACTGCAGTCGGTATCAGGTGACCGGTGTCGGTCACTGACAAAGATTGACATGAATGTGCAACAGGCACAGAATGAGCCCCAAACACCCCAGATCTCAGTGAGAAGGTCAAAAAGATTAAGTAGACCTCTAGAGATATTTTCACCTTCCTTTTCTTATTTATTATTGACTGATAGTGGTGAACTAGAAATCTTTGAAGAAGTAATGCAGGTAGATACCCACGTGCAGTTAGAGCATGGAATGGATGAGGAGATGGACACCTTGGAACAAAATCAGACATGGAATTTGGTCAAGTTTCCGGAGGTAAGAAAACACTATGAAAAAATTGGTTTACAGAATTAAGGAAGAAGGGGGTGGACTGAAAAGATACAAGGCGAGGCTTGTGGTAAAGGGATTTGCATAGAAAGCAGGTATTGACTTTGATGAGATTTTTTATCATGTAGTTAAGATGACTTCTATTCGTATTTTTCTAAGTTTGGTTGCAACAAAATATTTTCATTTAGAATAGTTTGATGTTAAGACGACTTTTATTTATGGTGATTTGGAGGAAGAGATTTATATGCAGCAGCTGCTTGGTTATGAAGTCAAGGGTAAGGAGAAACTTGTGTGAATATTGAAAAAGAGTCTATATGGGCTCAAGAAAGCTCCAAGGCAATGGTATTTGAGATTTGACAGTTTTATGCATGAGCATGGTTATATGAGATGTGAATCTGACCATTGTGATTATTTTAAGAAGATTAAAAATGGGAGCTATGTTATCTTGTTATTGTATGTGGATGATATGTTGATTGCAGGATCTAGTAAGCAGAACATCGGTAAACTTAAAAAAACTTAGCTCACACATTTGCAATGAAGGATTTGGGAGTCAGTAAAGAAAATCCTGTTGTCAAAATTTCACCCCCCCAGGGTAAATTTCGATAACATGCATCAGAGTTTTGCAGTTCCAAGCAAGTAGATTGAAACAGGAAAAATCATGAAAATTGGCTAAGTCTTTCTCAAGGTTTCCTTTGGGACAGTTGGAACGAATGTACGCGGAAGACGCGGATCGGCCGATTTGCCGCTAGGCAGTCCGGATGCAACTGGGACATCCGGGACAAAAGGACGCGGCGGACGCGGAAAGCCGGTTCGGCCGAAGGAGGAAAAATGCACTAACTGCTTTGGGACATCTGGGACAAAGGTACGCGAACCGGCCGGTTCGGCCGAAATGAGAACAAACAGTCCGGAAGCAAATGGGACATCTGGGCCGCGAGGACGCGAACCGGCCGAATCGGGCGAACCAGAGGAATTTGTCCCAGGCAGCACTAGGACATCCGGGACAAATGGACGCGAAGGAGCCGAAGGAGCCGAAAGCCAATCAATGCATGCCACGTGTCATCGGCCAAATGAGGGACGAGGAAGCCCATTTCGGGCGGATCGGAGGTTTTTGTCCCAGACAGCACTGGGACATCCGGGACAAATGGACGCGGTGGACGTGAAAGAGCCGAAAGGGCCGAGAACCAACCAGATCACGACACATGTCGCAAGGGAGGTAGTCCAAAAGTCAAAGGGCGAAGTTTCGAGCACTGACCCGAACCAATGAAATAGCGCCACGTGTCCTAGTTTAAGGGGCCCACAAGGAAATTTCAAAAGGAAAGCCCACAAAAGGCAAGAGGAGAGAGAATTGCTCATCCAATCAGCACGTGCCACGTGTCATCCAGGTGGCAAAGCGCGGGAAAGATTTCAAAACACGTTTTGGCCTGTTTTTTGCCCTAAATCTTCAGATCGCCATAACTTTCGATCCAGAGCTCGGATTTGTACGTTCTTTATATCAATGGAAAGCTGGTAAAATTCTCTACACGATTCCGGGGTCAATCTTGCATTTTGGTTCAGTTTGGAGAGAGAAAATCAAGAAACGCCTCTGGCACAAAATAACAAGCAGAAGTAATGCTTCAACAAACAACTTTAATGCAGCAGACAGTTCGCCGCTTCTGTAAGAAAGCCCGCCATTTTGCCAGGATCCGCCACTTCTGCCATAATGAGATGAATTAAATGCAACCTGGAGGTGGTTGGGGTAGATTTGGCTTTCCCCTCTCTCTTCCCTCTCTCATTCTTTCTATATATTGTAAGAGGAGCTTCTTTTCAAGGGTCGAACATTTTTCTATTTTGCCTCTCCCTTCTTCTCCTCAGGTGAATTTGTGGAGTTCGAACCTCTCATTTGAACTGTAATACTATTCTGCCTCATGGCATTCTATAGTGTATTGTATCAATCTTTGGAGCAAGTAATGCATGTCTGTGGATGATTCTCAGCCCTCTCTGTGTTCATTTTTACATCCTCCTGGTCTTTCACTGCAGGTTTTGTCATCTGTGCATGATCTTATATCACATTCAAATGGTCTGTGTTCACTGGCAAAATAGGTGTTCTTCATTCCTCTATTGCTTAGATTTATTTTATGCATCTTCTTACCTTGTCTCCTTGGCAGATTAGATTAGGTTTTGAGAAAACCCTCTACATATTTCGTGTGCATCTGAACAGAGGAATAGGAACCAGCCTTCTCTGGAGAATCCTTTCTCATTTTTTCAAGTCCCACACTTGGAGAAAGGATTCAATGTTATGCAATCACACTGGATGCCAAAGTGATCAACCTAGAAACCTGATCTGCATCCAGGGGTGCTGTGATTTTGCACTAACAGTTTTGGCACGCCGGTGGGACCTAGAGGTCTCATTTTTATTGCAGCAAAGTTGATATGCATCTGCTGCAATTTTCTTGCTTGAAAAGAGCTATTATTCGCATATCTGCGACTCCAAGAGGAAGATCAACTGGTTTCAGTAGTGCAGGCCTGAGAGCTTATGAGAAGAATCACAAGGTCAAGAGTTGGAGAAGAAGAGGTGCTGTTTGAATACCTGCAATTATCTCCAAGAAGAAGGCAAAGAGGAAGAAGGATTCAAAGGTCTCCATCTCCACCAAATAGAACTCTCTCAACTCCTCCACCTGATCGGCCTTTCATTCAGTATTCAAGAGTTCTTCGACCAATCAGAATGGCGCAACCACTGAACCCCTATGTCAACTTCACAGGCAGCAACCCACTTGCTCTCAATGCACAAAATCCAATCCCAGTTGCAGCATTGAAGAACATTCCGTACTTCACTGGAGAAAATCAGACCACTCCTGGTGATCATGTCAAGGACATTGCTAACATTTGTGCAATCCATGAGATTAATGAGATGCAAGTAGCTGTCAAATTGCTGGCGTCTTCATTCAAGGGGAAAGCATTGCAATGGTTTAGGAGCCTTGGAGCTGGCTCTATCACAAACTGGAATCAGCTGTGTATTGCACTTCATGATCAATTTGGAGAGAAGGGAGACAACTTGTCTCTTTTGGAGCAGCTGACAACCATCAAGAGAGCTTCCAATGAGCAGCTAACTGACTTCAACTTCAGATTTCAAAGGTCTTGGGATAGAATTCCAATAGCAGTCAGGCCAATAGCAGAAGGTGCTTTTCTATATTACCTTAAAGCTTTAAATTATGATATTTCTATGTTGGTTCAATCTATGGGAGGCACAACTATCCCTGCTGCTTATAGTATTGCCATTAGAGCTGAAAATTGTCTGATTCAAGCTGGCAAGCTAGCTCCTAGGCCTCCAATGCCATTATATCCAAGTATAGAGAGCCCAAGTACTAGTCAGGCACCTGTCTTAGCTCCTTCTCCCACTCCTAGAAATCAGAATTCAAGTGAAGCTTCTACTTCATCTTCTAGTGCCTCAAATGAGCTTCAAGAGGTCATGAAGCAACTGCAAAATTTAGGTAATGAGCTGGTTACACTCAAGAGACAACGCAAGCTCAAGGTTTTAGACCTTCGTATCAGCCTCAAGCTCAACCTAATAGGCAGCTATATCAGCCTCAAAGGCCACCCAATCCAGCTGCAAATCAGAATCAAGCAAGGCCTCCTGCCAATAGACCATTCCAGCCCTATAATCCAAATGCCATATCTGCCTCTAAGGCATTAGTACCAGCACAAAACAACATTGCCCAGGAGTATGATTGGTGTTTTCCATGTAATGAGCCTCATAATCAATCCATGTGCTTCAATGGTGCTTTGACTCAAGCTTTAATGGTAACAACTACTGGTGTGGAGGGTGAGAACAACAAAGAAAAAGCCAACAACAAGAAACATTCCAACAAAGAATCAGCCCCAAATGACACCACATTGGTAAATTGGCAAGCAAAGGATTTTTGTGGCATGAACCAGGCGCTTTCTCAAGGTGTTGCAGCAAACACAAGGTCAAAAGGAGAAATTTGGGTGAAGAGCAGCCATTAGCCCCACCCGAATCCACCAAACCTTCCATGGCTCCACAAATGATTGGCAAGCGTAATCCCGCTTCAAATGCACAAGGGCAGCCAAGAATAGCCCCTAGGCCAACTCAAATGCCACTTGCCATGCTGCCCACATACAAGGAGTAAATGTGCAAACCAAGGGACATCGAGAGAGATCCTTCATCACCATTCAAGATCATTGATCGATGAAGAAGACAAATGTCAATATATCTATGTGGGAATCCCTATCCATCCTGTGCCAAAGAGATCTGCAAGCTGCCATGAAGGATCGCCACTTCAATCAGCAGATGCAAGACAAAGTGCTTACAAATGCTGCCCAATCTGAAGGAAATCATGGAGGACAACAAGGTAAGATGTTGAAACCCCCTCCTTTCTATGTTTCATTAATCATTGGAAATCAGCTAGTGCATAATTACATGATTGATTCTGGAGCAAGTAGCTCTGTCATGCCCAAACAAATAGCTGATCAGCTAGGGCTTCAGTATGAAACAACATCCAAAGGGGTAGTGCAGTTGGATGGGACAGCAATATAGCAACAGTGTGATTGGAGTGATTAGAAATTTGAGTCTTACCTTGCACGCATGTCCAAATGTTGTTGTTTTACAAGATGTGTCAGTCATAGACCTTCCACCACTCTTTGCCCTATGTTTGTCAAGGGACTTCACTGCCAAGATTGGGGGATATTTGTCCGCTGATTGGTCTCACATGCTATTCAGGACAAGATATGGAACTAAGACCACAATCAGATCTGAACCTATTGCAAACTTCCATATTGAGCCCTACACTCCAAGTCAGATTAATGCCAATTGCTCGCATTTGATCAAGAAGATCACCCAAGCACGGATGAAACTGACACTAAAGTTGGAAACATCCCGGATCTAACTCTTGATGAATGGGCAAGCAAGGTGCATGCTTTTGATCCTTATCAAGGAATAGAAGAATCTGAGCTAGGAGTCTATTGTATACACGAAGAAAGTCAACCTATTCCTAGCATCACTAAGCCAAACCACAAGGATGACAATGAGGTATGGCAGCTGCTTTTTTGATGGATCAAGGAGTAGACAAGGTGCAGGAGGTGGAGCCGTGCTTGTTTCACCTCAAAGAGTAAAGTACTATTCAGCTTTTAGATTTCAATTTGCATGCTCCAATAACACTCGCTCAATATGAAGCCTTGGTGCAAGGGATGCATTGGGCAATCAAGAAAAAATAAAGAACTTGCAAGTCTTTGGGGACAAGTGAATTGATTGTAAATCGGTCAAGGGACAACATGCGGACAAAAATGATCTACTCAAAGCTACAAGAATAGGGTGTGGGACCTCATGGAATATTTTGAGGGTTTCGGCATTAAAGCCATTCCTAGGAAAGAGAATCAAGCTGCTGACAGGCTTGCAGCAGTAGGGGCAGCCTTTGACATTGTAGAAAACATTCAACAAGACAAGGTACAACCAAACATCCATGTGATTGTGAGGCCTTCAGTGCCGGATAACGATGTCAGTTGGCAAGTATTTGAGAATGACCAGCAAATCATCCATTTCTTGCAAGAAGAAGCTGAGTTCTCAGCTAAGAATCAAGAAAAGTTGGAACAGCAATATGGTGACCAAGTGATACAGCTGAGAACTGACAAGCTGCCCAAGGGACTTATCACTTTGGAGTCCATTTTTAACCCCAATGATCAGTTTAGAAAGGAGAAAGAAAACATTCAGGTCAAGAGAGAAGATTCAGTATCCATCTTGGTAGAAGAGAACAAGCCATTGCAAATTGGAAAGATGACAACTGAGCAAGAAAGATGTGAGTTCATACAGCTATGTCAAGAGTTCCCTGATGTGTTTGCTTGGAGCTATGAAGACTTGAAAGGTTTCAATCCCAACTTAGCTCAACATACCATCGAATCGATCCAAATACTAAGCCTGTCAGGCAGAAACAGACCAGTCAATCCACACATGGAGCCTCTCATGAGGAAAGAATTGGACAAGCTGATTGAGTCAAGAATCATATTCCCAATCAAGCATTCTAGTTGGGTTGCCAACTTAGTTCCAGTCAAGAAGAAGAATGGAGAGATCAGCCGTGTGTTGACTTCGTAGATTTGAATAGAGCCTCTCTCAAGGACCATTATCCACTCCCTTCCATGGAGCAAATATTGCAGGTCAGTAGCTGGTTCAGGTTTTCACTACTTGATGGTTACTCGTGCTTCAATCGATTATGGTAAAGGAGGAAGACCAGCCAAGACCCTTCACAACCAAATGGGGCACATATGCTTACAAGAAGATGCCATTTGGACTATCAAACGCCGAGCAACATTCCAAATGAGCTATGGATATGGCATTCAAAGGCTTGATCAACAAGATAGTGCTGGTATACCTAGATGATATTACTGTCTTCTCAAAGAATGTAGCAGACCATTTCTTTCACCTCGGGCAAGTGTTTCAGAGGTGTAGAAAGTTCGAGTGTCCTTAAATCCTAAGAAGTGCATCTTTCTTGCACATGAAGGGAAGCTCCTTGGCCATATTGTCTCCGGGAAGGATTAGCAATTGATCCAGAGAGGGTTGAAGCCATAAGAGCTCTACCATTGCCAAGCCACAAGAAAGCCCTTCAGAGTTTCCTGGGAAGGATAAACTTTGTTCGGAGGTTTGTCCCAGATTTTGCAGCCCTTGTCAAGCCCATCACCAAAATGTTAAGGAAAAGCATGGCTTTCAAGTGGACGGCAGAAGGCAAGGAGAGTTTTGAAGCAATCAAAGAAGCCATCTCCCAAGCACCCACTCTCATCAACCTAGACTTTTCCAAGGATTTCATCCTCTATGCATTTGGAGGTGATGACACTATTTCTGCCATTCTGGTACAACAGAACAAAGATAATGATGAATGTTAACGATTGCCTTCTTCAGCCAGAGCCTAGATGACTGCGAAGTGAGGTACTCTTTTATTGAAAAGCATGTGCTTGCAGTAATCAGAAGCTTGAAGAAATTCAAGCATTTAGTCTCAAACAACAAGGTCCAGTTGCTGGTCTCACATGCTGGGGTTAAGGACTTCCTCCTCAACAAGGATTTGAATGAGAAAAGGGCAGGTTGGATCACCCATGTCATGGAGTATGACATTGAGATCAAGATCACCAAGCTGGTAAGAGGGAAAGGATTGTGTGAGCAGCTGGTTTTGGGGAAGCAAAAGGAAGTATGCAACGAAGAAGAGGCTGTTTTGATTCCAAGACAGCCATGAGCCGAGTAGCGCACAAGAAGAAGACAATGCTGCCCCCTTGCTGGACCCAAGGCATTATGCACTTCCTACAAACAGGCCTATGCCCTCCAGAAATGAGCAAAGCGAAGAGGAGATACTTCAGGTTGCAGGCTGTTCCATATACCATCATTGATGGAGTTTTGTTCAAGAAGGATGTGAATGGAGTGCTGCTGAGATGCATTAACACAGGTCAGATCCAAAGGGTATTAAAAGAGTTTCATGATGGACCAGCTGGTGGCCATTTTGCACCAAGAGTGACAGCTCTAAAAATCATGAAGGCTGGTTATTATTGGCCTAAAATCTTTAGTGATTGCTATGCATGGATCAAGAGATGTAAGAATTGTGCATTCTTCACAGGAAAAGAGAGACTCGCTGCCCTTCCATTACAACCAATCTCAGTTGACCAGCCATTCATGCAATGGGGTTTAGACTTCATTGGAGCCATCAATCCCAATTCAAGCCAAGGGCACAAATGGATTTTGACAGCCACGGACTACTTCACCAGATGGACAGAAGCAGTAGCACTCAAAGAGGCGAATGAGTCTAGCATCTTGGACTTTTACGAGGGGATAACTACCAGATTTGGTGTACCTGCTACAATAATCTCTGATAACGCATTGGCATTCATTGGATCTAAGGTGACTGAGTGGGCTGTCAAGAACGGGATCTACCTAAGCACTTCATCAAACTATTACCCTCAAGGTAATGGCCAGGCCGAGTCTACAAACAAGAACTTGCTGAGGATCATTAGGAGGACTCTTGATGAGAACCAGAGGGCTTGGCATACCAAACTGAAATCAGCCTTATGGGCTGATAGGATCACTCCCAAAAGATCCACAGGTAATTCTCCATTTAAGCTTGTCTATGGAAGAGAGGCAATCTTGCCCATGTCACTTGAGTTGCCAACATTGGAACTCATGAAGCAGCTGGAGTTGCTTGAATTTGAGCCTATGGAGGTGAGATATGCAGAGCTGATGGAGCTGCAAGAGATCAGAAATCAGGCATCCCAAGCAATGGAAAAGGATCAAGCTTTGATCAAGAAGACCTTTGACAGAAAGGCCAAGGATAGATCTTTTCAAGTTGGAGATCTAGTGTTGAAATGGGATGCAGATCGGGCAAAAATAGGAAGGCATTTCAAATTTGATGCCATTTGGAGTCGCCCATACATGGTCACGAAGCGCAAGAGCAGCAATGCTTTCCAATTGGCCTCATTGGATGGTGAAGAACTACGCAGATTCCATCAATGGAATCTATCTCAAGCGTTGCCTCTAGAGGAAGTTCACTACCTTATAAATAGTAATTAGATTTTTATTCCTCCAAGTGCTTGTGCACATTGTCCTGTTGTAGTTAGGTTTCAGTTTTCCTAAGTGCTTCGGCACAGGTTTTGCTGCTCTCAGGTTGTTTTCTACAATTCAGAGTGTTGTTGGAGAAGAAGTTGATGATCGAGGCTCGAGATTAGATATCGAGGCTCGTTTGTGTTATTGCTTATGAATCCATGCCTAATAGATCGCTAAAAGGCCACTGATCTTCTACCTAGCAGTCAGGTGACCCCACTGAGTCATCAAAACTGTTGTCAAAATTTCACCCCCAGGGTAAATTTCAATAACATGCATCAGAGTTTTGCGCTTCCAAGCAAGTAGATTGAAACAGGAAAAATCGTGAAAATTGGCTAAGTCTTTCTCAAGGTTTCCTTTGGGATAGTTGGAACGAATGTACGTGGAAGACGCGGATCAGCTGATTTACCGCTAGGCAGTCCGGATGCAACTGGGACATCCGGGACAAAAGGACGCGGCCCAGACACGGAAAGCGGTTCGTTGGCGAAGGAGGAAAAACACACTAATCGCTTTGGGACATCTCGGGACAAAGGTACGCGAACCGGCACGGTTTGGCGAAATGAGAACAAACGATCCGAAGCAAATGGGACATCCGGGGCCGCGAGGATGCGAACCGGCTGAATCGGAAGGCGAACCGAGGAGGAATTTGTCCCGTGCAAAGACCGGGACATCCGGGACAAATGGACGCCAAGGAGCCGAGAGCCAATCAATGCATGCCACGTGTCATCGGCCAAATGAGGGACGAGGAAGCCCATTTCGGCGGATCGGAGGTTTTGTCCCGCATAACACTGGGACATCCGGACAAATGGACGCAGTGGATGCAAAAGAGCCGAAAGGGCCAGAACCAACCGATCATGACACGTGTCGCAAGGGAGGTAGTCCAAAGTCAAAGGGTGAAGTTTCGAGCATTGACCGAACCAATGAAATAGCGCCACGTGTCCTAGTTTAAGGGGCCCACAAGGAAATTTCAAAAGGAAAGCCCGCGAAAGGTAAGAGGAGAGAGAATTGCTCATCCAATCAGCACGTGCCATGTGTCATCCAGTGGCGAGCGCAGAAAGATTTCAAAACACGTTTTGGCTTCTGTTTTTGCCCTAAATCTTCAGATTGCCATAACTTTCGATCCAGAGCTCGATTTGCACGTTCTTTATATCAATGGAAAGCTGGTAAAATTCTCTACACGATTCTGGGGTCAATCTTGAATTTTGGTTCAGTTTGGAGAGAGAAAATCAAGAAACGCCTCTGGCGCAAAATAACAAGCAGAAGTAATGCTTCAACAAACAACTTTAATGCAGCAGATAGTTCACCGCTTCTGTTAGAAAGCCCGCCATTTTGCCAGGATCCGCCGCTTCTGCCATAATGAGATGAATTAAATGCAACCTGGAGGTGGTTGGGGTAGATTTGGCTTTCCCCTCTCTCTTCCCTCTCTCATTCTTTCTATATATTGTAAAGAGGAGCTTCTTTTCAAGGGTCGAACATTTTTCTGTTTTGCCTCTCCCTTCTTCTCCTCAGGCGAATTTGTGGAGTTCGAACCTCTCATTTGAACTGTAATACTATTCTACCTCATGGCATTCTGTAGTGTATTGTATCAATCTTTGGAGCAAGTAATGCATGTCTGTGGATGATTCTCAGCCCTCTCTGTGTTCATTTTTGCATCCTCCTGGTCTTTCACTGCAGGTTTTGTCATCTGTGCATGATCTTATATCACATTCAAATGGTCTGTGTTCACTGGAAAATAGGTGTTCTTCATTCCTCCGTGCTTAGATTTATTTTATGCATCTTCTTACCTTGTCTCCTTGGCAGATTAGATTAGGTTTTGAAAAAACCCTCTGCATATTTCGTGTGCATCTGAACAGAGGAATAGGAACCAGCCTTCTCTGGAGAATCCTTTCTCAATTTTTTCAAGTCCCACACTTGGAGAAAGGATTCAATGTTATGCAATCACACTGGATGCCAAAGTGATCAACCTAGAAACCTGATCTCCATCCAGGGGTGCTGTGATTTTGCACTAACAAATCCTTGGCATGCAAATTCATCGAGACAGAAAAACAAGAAGTTGTATTTGTCTCATGAGGCTTATATCAATAAGGTGTTGGAAAGGTTTAACATGCAAGATTCAAAACCTGTTAGTACACCTATGGATGGACACTTAAAATTAAGAAAAGATCAGTGTCCTTCATCACACAAGGAGGTTGAGTACATGGCACGTGTTCCCTATGCTTCAGTAGTATGAAGTTTTATGTATGTCATGGTTTGTACTAGACTAGACATTGCATAGGTAGTGGGAGTTGTGAGCAGGTTTATGGCTAATCCAGGTAAAGAACATTGGAAAGTAGTCCAATGGACTCTCAAATATTTGAGAGGGACATCCGACATGGAGTTATGTTATGGAGGGTCAAATACTTCTTTACGCAGCTATATTGATTCAGATATGGCTATAGATTTGGATGGCAAGAGGAGCACCACTGGATATGTTTTCATAGTAGGTGGAACGAAAGTTAGCTGGATTTTGAGATTGCAGAAGGATATGGCTTTGTCTACTACATAGGTAAAGTATGTTGTAGCTATAGAAGCTATCAAGGAGATGATATGGATGAACATGTTCATGAAAGAGTTGGGTAAGGAACAAGAGGATTGCAGATTATATAGTGATAGTTAGAGTGTGATCCATCTGGAAAAGAACTCATCATTTCATTCAAGAACAAAACACATTCAGTTGAGGTATCACTTCGTACGGAAGGTGTTGGAGTATGGGTAGCTGAAGTTAGAGAAAATCCATACATATGAGAACCTGCATGGATATGCTAACAAAGCCATTGGTAAGGGAGAAGTTGGAGCTTTACTCCACTTATGTTGGTCTTCAAGTTTGAGACTTGAAGAGGAAGAAACGGCCAAGGAAAAGGAACCAAGGATGGTGATGTACAGTACAATGCAACAATTGATCTCCAAGTGGGAGATTGTTGAGTGTGGAGCTTATTTGCTTCACATAAATCTTTCTTTTACATGTTGTTGGTTTTGACAGTGACCGACATTAGTCAGGAAGCAACTGGCATTGGTCAGACTATAACCAAAATTGGTCAAGGAATGACCGGCATCGATCAGGAAATGACCGGCATCGGTCACCTGTGTGACGGTGCTTTTTTTGTTTGGTTGAGAATTAGAATAAATATTTTTCTTTAAATATTATTTAACGATTGTAAAAGCATGGTTAGTTGCCCAGAATAGATATATATATATGTATGCATTGTATAAGAGCAAGGGAGAAAAAATATAGTAATTGCTTGCATGTTAGTTTTCTTGGTGAGTAAGAAAGAGTAGTTGAGTGATGGAAAATCATTGAACATTCTGTGAGGTGTTGGAAGACAACAAATCTTCATTGTATTTCCTCTATAAAGAACTAAATAATAATATTGGTCATTTCTTGGTGGACGTAGCCCACACTGGGTGAACACGTTAAATATGGTGTTATCTTTCTCTTGTTTATTTTATCTTCTGGTTTATTTCTGCATTCATTTCTTGTATGCTTTATCTGATTATAGATATGTGCAACACTTTTATATGGTTAACCCCAACAAACAATACAACAATATTTAGAACCTGTATTTACCCAAGTAACTACTGAACAGACTCAATAACAATCTAGTTACCTAAGGTAAACAGTAAATGCTAAATTAACCTAGTAAACAATGTTTTAACTAACATTCCCCCCCTTAATTTTGCATTTCCTCAAGGGATGAGGAGAGGAACTCTTTGAACAACTTGAACTTGTCAGCTCGTTGTTCAACTGTTGGGAAAAATAAAAGTTGTATATTATGTTTCAAGACATGCTCATGCATGAAATTAACTTGTACCTTGATGTGCTTTGTTCTCTCCTAAAACAATAGATTGCGATTAAGTTAGAGAATACCTTCATTGTCTACATACATGGTGGTATGTTTTTAATATGGTACTCGAGTCCTTCCAATATGCGATGTAGCCATATCACTTCATAGAAAAGTCTACCCGTAGTATGATATTCAGCTTCGAGTGAGAAGAACAAGAAACAAATTTTTTTTCTTGGTTCCCCATGATATCGATGATGATTCCAAAAAGAATACAAATCTAGAAGTGGATTTCACATCATCAATGTTACCTGCATGAATTGAATCCAAATATCCAGTCAAGAAGAATTGATCATTCTTCTTGTATTCTAGACCAAGATCCAATGTACCCTTGAGATATCTCAAGATCCGCCTTGCTTCCTTCCATTGACAAAATCTTATGGAATGAATCTCGATAAGTAATTTTCTAGAATGAAGCTCTTTGTTGTTTACTTGCTAGGTAGTTAGGACACTTATATGTATCTTTTTGGAGAGATGGAAAGCCTTTCACCATGTTATACTGGAGAAGTGTTTCGAGATATTTGAAACTGATGTGACCAAGTCTCTGATGCCACAACTATGTTGAGGAAGAATTCTTAGCCCCAAGTGCTTGATCATCCATGTGGACAAAGTCAAGTTGGAAGATACGTCCCACATTGGAGGCTTTTGTAACAATTTTTGAGTCTCTTGATTTGTCTCGAATCAAACACGTTTTCTTACTTGAATGACTATCAAAGTCAATCTTCAAATTATGATCTAGAAGCTGACTCATTGATAGAATTTTTTTGTTAACCCAAGGACATAAAACACATCTAATAATCTGCAATTCTATGAACTAAGAGGTAGAGAAATGTTCCTAATTCCTTGTACAATGCAAGAAGAATCATCACCTAACAAAACATGGTTTTTCAAAAATGTGTTCCTCATGGTGATAAACCCATTTTTTTCTTGGTCATGTGTCGAGTGGCTTTTGAATCAACATACCAAACAACACTAGATGATGTGGATGGTTCCCTAGAATGAGCAGTGTATAAGAAGTCCTCATTTTCTAAATGATCTTCTTGCTTAAATATATTACCTTACTTGAATGGGGTTTTCTTTGTGAGTTCCCCTTCTTCTTCCCTTGCTTGTAGTATGAGTATCCATGATTAGAATACTAATTATGAGTTCCAGTACTTGATGAACCTTTCTTGTATGTGTTGAACTAACAATATTTTAACTCATGTCCTCTTTTTTTGTAGATAGGAAATTTCTTCTTCTTTTTGTCCCTTTGTTGATGTTGTTTTGGGACTTTTGAGAATATTTTACTTTTCCTTTGCTTTCCCGATGAGAAGAAGTGCCTTCTCCTCTTCATCATAGTTGTCATTGTACATTACTTCTTCTTATTACGATTGCTACGCCCTTAACCTATTACTATTAGGATATGAGTAGCAGTACTTGTGGCTTACCATATCATTTTATTATATCATTTATACTTTCTCATGCTTAGTAGGTCAGCATTGGTGATGGCCATAACATATGAATAGTATATATAGGGGATTGTAGGTAGTAGTTCATCATCATTAGAGCATTTAAGTCTTATTTTATGGTTTGGAGGTTGTCCCCTCGAAGGGCGAAAGCTATTCTAATTGAATATTGAGATCATTATTCTAAAATATTGTGTTATTTGGTGTTCTATTGCTGCTCATAATCTAGATTATACAAGTAATTTCATTACAAGTGGTATCAGAGCGCGATTCGGGCCAAAATTAGGGCAAAAACCCTATTTTTTTGTTTCCACTCTATCTTACGAACCACGTCGAATTTTTTGGATATATTTTTACCAAAGTTGAGAATCATTTCAAGTAAAAATCTCTGAAAATGTCAAACCTTTTTGATATATTTTGCAAACCTTATTGAAAATTTAGGGTTTTTGGTAAAATGCTCCCTAGACCGAAATTTGTGGAATTTTTTAGAGTTCTTTACATTTTCAAAAATCTCTCAAAATAATAGTATTAGTATCTTCTCTATGTTTTTTTCTTGTTCAGCCAAATTTGTATCGAAACCCTAAACCCTAAACCCTAAGGTTTGACATCATGACGAGGCCTTCCACAAGAGCAAAAAAGAATCCGGTCA
Organism: Taxus wallichiana var. yunnanensis; assembly: GCA_018340775.1. Taxonomy (NCBI): domain Eukaryota; kingdom Viridiplantae; phylum Streptophyta; class Pinopsida; order Cupressales; family Taxaceae; genus Taxus; species Taxus wallichiana. The sequence continues at coordinate 1,827,715 of CM031235.1, forward strand.
CTCTGGGTAAAACCCCAGATAAAGATGGGGTAGTGATTGAAGAGTTGGAGTCAGAAGGGGTAAATACATATTCCTCAGCACTAGGGTTTACCTTAGTTGATCATAAGGTGAGCCAACTCGAGTATGAGCTACTGAAATATACAATCTGAGATGGCCTCTAAAGGGGAGATATACCAAATCAATCAACGGCTAGATGATATCATGCAACATATAAAGGGTAAACAATATGGCCCAAATCCACCCCATATCAACCAAGGAGGATTTTTAGTTCAAAATAATGGACAAAATAACCATTTTGGATCACTTTTCCAGCCCAATCAGAATCCAACTTATTCGCAACCACGAAACATGATGCCGAAAGTGGATATGTGCAAATTTGATGGGAAGGATCCACTGAATTGGATAAATCAAATGGAGAACCCCTTTGAGTTACATCAAACACCATTAGGACAAAAGGTGACATTGGCATCCCTGTATCTTGAACCAGACCAATTCATTTGGTATTGATGGTTATGTGCTCAGAGGAAGAAGAATGGTCTCAGTGTCACTTGGACAGTTTTTACCAAGGAGTTGCAATTACACTATAGTTCCAGTGTTTTAGAGAATGACTTTAGTCAATTGGAAAAGTTACAACAAACATGATCAGTCAAAGATTATGTGCATCAATTCTAGAACCTATCCGTAAGGGTGGAGAATATTCCAGAAGGGAATCTGAATGACCTATTTCTTGGGGGTCTCAAGGACAACATCGATCATGAGGTATGTATGTTTAATCCACTCAAGCTTTCTGATTCTATTATCATAGCACGTCGAACAGGGGAAAAATTTATTTATAGTAAGAGGTCACCGTTCATTAACACCAGAGACTGTAGTATCTCTTCTCCTTCATTCGCTAGGCCAATTAGACTGACTCCTCAACAAATGGAAGAAAAGAGAACAAAAGGATTATGTTTTAACTGTGACACCAAATATGGACCAGGGACATAAATGTCCCGAGAAGAATTTATTCTATATTGAAGGAGGTAATGAGAATAATGTAAGGAAGTTGAAGTTATAGGAGAGGTGAGGAACTAAGAGAAGATGAAGTAGAGGACCACCAACCTACAATTTATTACCATGCATTTTTAGGTATTAGTACTCCTCAAACCCTCAAGGTTATTGGCTATCTCAAAAATAAGGTGACGGTGTTGATTGACTCGAGGAGTACTCATAACTTCATAAATAGTAAGTTAGTTTCCCACCTCAATTGTTTTATTTACCCATCTTGAAAATGTAAGTTATGATTGTGGATAGTGGGATAGTCAAGTACACAAGAAGGTGTCATAGTATCAAGCTTTCCATGGAAGACTACAAGGTAAGTGCACGAAGTCGGGGGCCAAAAGTTGACAAGAATCCAAAAAAGCAAAACGCGTGCATACGTTCTATTATAACACGATCGTGTTTTAAATTTTCAGTTTGGGATTTACCAAATCATAACGTGTAATGCGTTATTCCTACTATAAACAAAAAAAGAGGCCCGAGCCTCTATCATTTTATCTCCCTCAAACGTGAGTTTGAGCTTAACCATGCCTTCTCATGTTTTTCATTCACTGGATCTCAAGCTCAAAGGATCATTTCGGATCACCGGAAGATCTCGAATCAATGATGGCGCCAACGAGAAGAGGTAAGCACAATTCTTTTCTCAAAATTGTATTGAAATATTATAATTATAGATTAAACTTTGAATTGTACATATTTTTATTCGTTACAGGTTAGAGGTCGAGGAATCAACCACAACCAAATCCTTCTATTCTTGTCATCCCACCTGACACTCCCACAATTGCTCAACATCCCCTGGGTAGTCAAGAAGAGTTAGCAGCCCACATAGTTGAAAACAAAATTGAAATTGAGGATTTAATCAAAACAATGTGGGATTCACAATCTATAAACCCCCTACCGTGCCTCTCTTGCAAACAAATTGGAGGCATTACTTGTTCAAATTGATGCGGCAACGGGGAAAATTGATCATTGGAAAACTTACAGAGAGGGTTATAGGGTTTATTATTCCAAAAAATTGTCATATGTGGATGTAAAGAAAAAAGAAATTTCAAAAGACCTCATATGTGCCTTATTCACAGCACTCCCCGCACTAATTTTTTGTTCCATTGTCATGTAAATGATTTCCCATCCATTGTGCAATAATAATTTGATTAAAAATAATTTTAGGACCGATGGTGAATGGTGTTTGATTTTCCACCTTGTAATAACAACGAGGTGCCACTATACTTTATGAGGAAACTCTATTATGAGTTTATCACCAACGAAATCCCAAATTATTTTGAATTGAGATTTCGGGGCCGAGGAAAAGGATATGCATAGATCGACAGTGCACAACGTGTACCTATTCAAGAGGGTAGATTCCCGCACATAAGCCCCCTCACCCCGAGATTGTCCCTCAAGCGTTAAGGAGATAGTAGAGATTGATACATTCCACGTGCTTGAGGGCTATCTCGACCCTTTTTGACATACGAGGGATATTTTTGAACCGGATGCTCGCGGAAGTACACAAAGTATTCCCTTAGGAGTACTAACATGAGACCACATCTTTTCTCGTCATGTGGTAGCATATGTTTGGGGCCCAAGGAGGGCGATACTTTAATGCGTATTGAGTTTGGTGCACTCTGGTGCTAGGGGTGCACACGATAATGTTACTATTGGTGTGCAATCACATGGCACCGGATATCCGCAACTTCGATGGGTTGAGAATCTTAGTGTGATTGCATAACATTGGAGCTTTCCCCAAGTGTGGGACCTTGCGAAAATGGAAAATCT